>BEXV01000271.1:196649-218415 GCA_003118195.1 Hemicentrotus pulcherrimus | reverse complement strand
ACAAAATTGATGCTGTAGAAAGCACATGGTACAGATGACCCCAACTATCTACTATTATTTAATATGTTCAAGTCTTACTTTGTTCATCTCAGAATAATATCTGCCAAAGAGATGGAGGTACATCATGAATAATTGAATACACTTTGTTTACACTCTTAAAAAGAATACTTGCAACTGTGCATCATAGCATGTACTATTGGTGTATAAATGAATAATGATTATATAACTTTTGTGTGAACACACACTTTTCAGTATTCGTCTAGATGGATTTTACAGCTTTGTACATATAACCTCTATCTGCCCATGCACACATAGTATCTACGAACTGGCTTATTCACAGAGGAAAGGCTCCTTCCTCTACACGGTCAAGTACTGACACTCTTCATTGCAGTCTATGAAGGCAATAGAAGATGTAAGTAAACAGGAGGTCAATATATGTGGGTGATACATCTTCTCAACATCATCTCCCTTCCTCATTTCATCTTAAGATTTGTCATTGAGGTTGTCATTGAGGTTTTCATTAAGATTGCCATTGAGAGTGGCATTGAGAATATTTTGTGAATAAAACACACAAATAGAGGGTAACAATATTTTTGTTGGTGCTAACTAATCAGAGTAAGTAGGCACATGTTTTAAAGCAGATAATATTTGATCGATATATAATCTATGTGTCAGCATGATGACAGGCAATTAAGAAAATTAAACATTGTCCACATAAATAATGAAAGGGTCTAATCTGAACAGCTATGTACAAAACACAAGAACGTTTGTCTGTTTGGAGTCAGAAGGGCATTAACCTTGTGTTAAGGTATCTGGATAATCTGGTATCTATGTCATAATGAGTTCAGATTTCTCTACATGTATATTCAAATTTATGGATGTTTCTCTCCTGGGAACCTAGTGATGAGGTAATTCATTAACTTGTTATGAATGAATAAGCTATAATACTTGAAATCCAGTCTGTACACATTAATTGTTGCTGTGTCAGGCAAGCCTCTTGATAATTCTTTAGGTTATCAAGAAATTTTTTTTTTTAAATAGTATGCATAAATTCGGAATATATTAGAAAACTGGTCTTTTGAAAATAGATGGAAGGTAGAGTAGTAAGCAAAGATGAAAGTTCTTACATCGTTGACTCCTTCATCTTTATGTCCTGGACAGCGAGTGATGATCTGCTCATGACATCTTTTGTGGACAACAACTGTACAGACTGGAGTGACAATAGAGAAAATACAAGAAATACAGTTATGATCAGTAATTGATAGTCATAATTATTGAAATAATATGGTTTACTGAGAAATATTCAAAGTAGCAGCCATAAGCTGATGCATCTTGAATCAGTATTTTTGAGTATATTCTTAACAAAAACATCTTTATTAGATGAGTGACTGGAATGATGATTTTTTTTATTTTTTTTTGGTGAAGATCCACCAAAGACTAAAAACTGATCTACCACTATGTACTAGGATCATATAACAACACTTATTGAATATTTCTTCATGTATAAAATAATTAAAGTCTGATAAACATTGTAGCATACCAATCAAGTGATATAATTATTGATATCTTTATATGAACAAGATCTTTTTACAAGAATTCCCATGAATGTAGCTACCCAACTGTAGGCAATTACGGGAAACAAAAATATATGTGGTATACCAAAAGTCCATTGACAGCATTAATGGAGAAAGCAAGTATGCCATAATGCAAACTGAATTAATAAGGCCATCAGTCTTCAATTCGTTAATGATAAGTGTAATCAATAATTACAGACAGTCATGATATGCAGGTATGTCCTACCCCATAATTCTAAAAGAGAGAGAGAGAAAGAGAGAGAGAGAGAGAGACAGAGAGAGAGAGAAGAAGAAAAAAGAGAGACATCAAAAGTGAGATGAAAAAGAGAGAGAGAGATTTGAAATAAAAAAAAAAGAGGTGGGTGAGATCTTGGTGAGATGTGAACTTATTTTTGTAACATAACACAGATTAAGAAGAGTACTTACCTTGGCATTGGTAACCTTGACGATACAGACCCCTAGAGAGAAAGAGAAACAACAAATCAGCAATTGGAAATCACACGACATCTTTTCAGTAAAATAAGTCATATTCAACAAGGAATTTGTTTTATCTCCTTTTTTTCCAATGATCAAGCCTGAAAAGAAAAGAAAAAATGTCGATAGCTATACTGTATCTATGAACCGTAGCAATGAAAATCCGCATACGGAATGTTGTTTTTATACTCCATATCCCCTATCGTGGTACCCTACTTTTGGTTTATTATGGCACATATTGTCATCGTTATAATGAACCAATGGGAACATATCGGTTCGTTGGCTCATAAAACTTGTTTTTTATAAATATTTTTTAACATTCTGCATAAGTATTATTTATAAAAAAATATATTGCATGCAAATAAGAAGGATTGGCCTTTGACCAAATAAAAGGAAGAAAAGGAAACCTGAAAGAATAATTCAGATTTCTCTCTTCAAAACAATTTCTCTGAGTAGTTTCATATTTTGATAAATTCTTTTACATTTGCAAGGGTCCTTGCATTAGTTGCATATTTACTAGTACATGAGAGAAATTTGTTTTTATGCATACATATATATCACTACGGTGTATAATGTACGGATGTGTCTCTACCCAAAACACAAGTGGCTCTCCGCTAAAAAATTGCATTACGATATAACGCTCTATATCTAATTCCCACCAATTAGAAGACAAAAGCAAAGACTGCTTGAAGCATGTGGTGAATAATAATAACAGTGGAGATACACACTCACAAATACAATTCCCTGAGCAAATGGATATATTGCATTAATATGATTGTCCTTCTGGGGTATTAGCAGCATCTATTTGCATCTCACAAGCAACAACAAAATGAGAACAGCTTATTCTTTTTAGAAAGAAGAAATACTTGTATGCTTTTGTCAAATTTATAGAGAGCTCTCTCTACGAGGCAACTCTATACGCCGTACAGACTTCATGTCTAAACATAGACCACTCCTCCCACACACTCATGCCTCTGGAGACAAAATAAGAAGGCAGATTTGGGAAGATGTGGGCAGAGCACGCAGACAAAAAATGATAATGAATAGAGGTTCTTACAGGGTAGATTGTAAACAATCATGAAATCAAATTTGCTAAGCATTCAATCTGAGGCAGTTTAGTATCTATCCAGCCCCCCCCCCCCAACTATTGATTTTCCCCCTTCATTTATGTCTTTCATTTTCAGATTTGTCAGTGTGCGACAGTTCCAATGTGAATATCAATGTGAATTTTGAACGATCAATCAATAAGACTACCCTATCTAGTATTTCATCTTGTTTGACTGCTTCCTCTTTATCTGTGACTCTATCATGTCTGTTTTTTTCTTTTTCTTTAAGGTTTTTTAAGTAATCATCATGCCCAACATTCATCTCACTTTCGAGGGAATGCAAAACCTGGGGCCTATTTCATAGAACTTGTTATCTAAAACAATTACTAAATTTCGATTACAAATATGCTCTCAGCCAATCAGATGCCAAGATTTCAGTAGCTTATAACAGTAGCTTGTAACTTGTTATTGATATCAAATTTTATGAAACAGGGCCCTGTTAGATTGTCTATGCATGTGAATATATAAGAAGAGTGTTATGTCTGTTTGGAGTCACAGGGCATTAACTCTAAAATGATAGAAAATTAGGAATCAACACCCTTCTGGCTCAAAGCAGTGCTGAGCACATCCTACTCAATATTAAACGAATAACTGTTAATTTTCTTTAATTTATGAAATGTAGACATGTGTAAAAGTCTTTAATTTATGAAATGTATACATGTGTAAAAGTTTTAAAGCCCATGTGCTTTTTTATAACTAGTTCAGATGGTTTGAACTTAACTTTCTGTTGCTTTCAACAATATTTTCTTTTCTTGTCACTCTTTCACGTACAAAACCCCTTTTGAAAAACTGTCCGAATGCCAGCTGTGGCAATACAAATGTCCTCTGGCAACTCATTGAATTGACATTGCTACTCAGCATCCACAAATCAAATGAAAAAACACTTAAAGATAAACCGGACATCCAGTATTGAGCGGAAGAAGTCAAAACAAAATCACTGAACATTTACAAGTGTCACAAAATTTGGGCAAAATGATTTTCTACAAAATAAAAACTCTTACATACCGTAGTAGCTAAATAATTAGCGAAACAAACATAACAGCACTGTCACCAATATTAATATGTTGGCCAACTGCTAGGCCTTACACATTTTCTTACATGTATAATGCAGTTTTTATCAATCTGCACGTTACTGATGAGTGTTTCAAATAGGTACTAAAATATGCAAGTATTCTTATTTACTACATAATAACAATTCAAAATCATCTATATCTCTCACAAACTGAATCTTTACAGCACAGGCACGTTTCTTTTAAAGGAGATTTTGTGCAAATATAAAATTAAACAGTGGCTCTTTTTCAGGTAGAGTGGCACGTTTTTAGAGTTACAAAACAAGTCACCATCTATTCCAGTGGCCACTGTATCTTTTTACTGTAAATGCAAGTATTTATGAGTAGCTGTAATGATTCAAAATATTAATCCAATTCAAAGAAAAAGTTGAAATGAATGCAGAATTCTAGAATATAAAGATAAAAACTAAATTCTCTTCACACAGAGTTATCGTCAATGAGACCAGGGATCACATCTTATTGATTAAAAACATTAAGAGTAAGGTCATCTATTTTTTATATATCTACAACGTCCAATAACTTGCATGCCTCAATCATTGGTCACTAATCAACTTAATGGAATGCTGAGTTTGACGATGATTCCGCATGTACCGCTACTCGGATCTTCCCTTCCCATATCATAATAACAATCGAGAGCTCTCGATCGCTTCTGGATTACCTAATATTTGTCTAGCAAAAAAAATCAACATTACCATGGACGTGGAAATTCTTTCTTTTATCCTTTTCCATTAATATTTGGGACGGGGAAAGTCGGGAGGAAAAAAAAGAAGTGAAAAAAAATGAGACCTGTATGGTTAATTGCACAGCAGCTGGTAATTTGATAACTACCGTTCAATTGGTAGCTCCCTATTATTAGAGTCGATTCAAAGCCAGTCAGGCTAAAACATTGCGGTAAAATACAAAAGACTCCTTCAATCCTCCTATAGGACAGCATGTGTGATATGAAGGCTGAAAGAATAATATTTCATCAAAGCTACTCATTTGTATACATGCTGTATGATAACCTTTTCCAAATGTTAAATACATGTCATTAAGATTGGGAAAATCATTGGTCAGATTAAAGAACAGACATGTCTTTCAAATTGAATTCTGAACAAAACTGCAATCATAAGTGGAAAAGAATGAAAGTAGAAAATGTCTATAACATAAGGAAATTCACCCTTGATTTCATTTTTGAATGACATTGAGCAAATTATGGCCAATGATATTATTAATCCCATTTAATGTTGATATGATTTAATCAAGGGAAACAAGCAAAATAATTCAGTTGTGCCTTATTAAGCGTTTATTAAGCGTTAGCATTACTGCAGCCAGCGCCTTGCATCTATTTAGCCACCTAGGTATATAAGAATGAAAGAAAGGAGAAAAACCCATCAACTAAACTTATGTCCTTTCTGTCAGTCTTTCCAGGATAAATTGCTTCATTTAAGATCCATACCTTGACATCAATATCTTTTTCTGACATGTACAAAGTATACTAGTAAAGCGAAAAGGGAGCTTTTAGCCCCGATCCTGACTTCCAAAGGTAATCTATCTTCAGCAAAAGAGACAGAAATTGATGGGCTTTTGGCATTGCCCAGTGAAAAGAGGATAAAAGGCAAAGGATAAACAAAAGCAGGAGAATACTCCAAGGCAGGAGGCCCATCACAGAGCCTCATGGCGAAGTACGTGAGAGGTTGATGCAAACAAGGTGCACGTTTTGCATCCCAGTCCACTGTGTGTCGTGTACGAGCCTCTCGCCATGAATTATTACCCGATATATATATGTCAATGTTGAGTCCCACTAATGGATTAGGAATTATCTTGATGAATGCTAACATTTAATCATGCCAGTAGTTCCCTGGAAGCACTGCAATGGTTTCCCCTCAAACTCCTCTCCTGAATTCCCATGACCATCTCGTATGCTCATCACAACTGACTGAGAGCCAATCAAAATACCATAATAATCCATGCATATTAAAATAGATCTTTAGATATCTTTCTCTTCATATTAACAATTGTGAGCTAGACAATAGTGGACCATTTTCCTAGACAATTACCATTATCTCTAATGATGGTTCATTTTACCAGGTACCGTTTCATTTTCTAGCCACAGATACTCCCAAAATTGTTAAGCATTAAGAATTCATAGATGCCACCATAGAGGCCTTGTGATGTAGCCCATTACATTATTACTTTCTACAATATTAATGGCCACATTATTACAATTATGATATGAGCCACAGCATAAATTAGGGAGCAGTCTTGTTCATATTTTTTGTGTGTAGACAATACAAAGCAAACATGTATTTCTTGAAAGCCAATTCATGGACTTCATGTAATATTGACAGGGAATTTCAACAACGAAAAAAGGGGGGAGGCCTAGATAATGTGGCTATGTCATTGCTAATTTGCTACATAACCCACTTTGATCAAATATCAACTTAAATCACAGAACTCTGACAAATTGATGATGTACTTGTCAATACCGCAAAGGCTCAGAACAGGGGTAGTTTTAATATGTTACTACGGGTCTAGAGAATACATTCCTTCCCATTAATTTCAGAATCCTATTTGTCTAGCCATTGTAAATTATCAAATTTAAATTAAAAAACTAATTATGGATAGATAGATTTCCTTGGTCCAAAAGTACATTCAATTACAATTGTTACGCAATCAGTGATCAACGATGAAAATGCTGAATGGTACTGTAGAGCACTGTTGTTTTTAAGAAGACACTTACCAGATGAAGTCTTGACAATGAGAACAGAATGTGGGTTGGCGCAGAAAGGTGGACATGAATTTGTGGCCGTTGACCTGGTGGACTCGTCTCCTGACGGCTCCTCGTCTTTTGTGCACTGCATTTTCACGCACTCGAAATACTTTCTCCTTCGGAGGCTCTGTTGTTGCCGAGGGGAGAAAAAAAATGGAACAGTATAAAATCATTTATTCACAAAGATGTGTATACATGTACCTGGAGCATGTGATAAACCATAAGTTAGCATTTGTTTCACATGCTTTGTAAAAGCAAACATTTCAACATTTCAGTCAAAATTCAATGGACAATCATAACAAAAAATCACCTGTGTAATTACTGAAGTTTAAAGGGTAAAGAAATCATAACTGTCAATAAAGGGTCAAATACACACCATCCCCCACTCTGATATGCAGGGTTGTCAATTTCCCTGGAAATACTGGGAAATACTGGCAAAAACTCAATACGCGTACTGATGATATTGTACGATAGGAAATAGTGATCGTGGCACTGATGGCAATTCCTTTCACCTTCCTAAATTCCAGCTTTCATAATGCCCCCTCACCCTTTTTATTATTATTATCGTAATCATAATTACTATTACTATTACAATTATTATTACCATCACTATCATTATCATTACTGTTATTATCATCATCATTTTTATTATTTGTTATTATTATCTTTATAACCAATGTTATCATCATCATTATCATTATCATCATAGTTAGAGAGGAAATAATGTATGCAACACACTTTCTATTAGATTTTACAATAACTGGTAGCAACTTGATTTACATCCATCAATGCAAAACTTCTTTGAGGGATGTTTCATTCACAATTTTCATAAAAATTTCTGGTGAGGAAGTTGACATTGCAAGCTAAGCTAGTGTGTAACAGAGGACCCTAGCAACACAGTTTGCCTAGCTATATTGAAACAGAGCCCAGTGTTTGCAGCATACACACTGCATATGTGTACTTTCAGGAGAGTAATTTGAAGGAACAAGGTGGATGTTGACAAGACCCTGGGATATGACTAGAAAAACTAGGTGGAGAACTTTTTTTAATTTCATGATCATCATGGAGCATTTCTGGCTTTATGATGTTCTTCTAAGAGGCAGGCATTAGGGCAGCACTCAATTCTAACATGGAGTACAAATGGACCCCCCCCCCCAAAAAAAAAAAAAAAATTAACTGTGGACCCCCATAATGTCACAATATTAACAGGGGGCAGGTGTTTTTTCAGTCACTAACAGTCACATAATATGACTAGAACTGAATTGAGAAAAAAAAAATGAAAAAAAAAACTTTTTAATAAGTTCTGGGAAAAGATGGAGCAAATTAAGAACACCTTACGATAATTTAAGTGGCAGTTTTAGGCTGGCATTTGAATCTAAGATGATTACTATGAATTCAGGATAAAACGTAGTCAACAAATTACATATCAATCATTTGTATGATCATCTAGATCCCCGATTTAGATTCTACAATGCTTTCAGTCAAACAAACAGGTGCTTTCATGAGACTTAAAGATAAATGGCAAATTGGGTAAAGAAAATATAGATACAAAGTTTTTTTTAACATATGAATAGTGATTTCCTCCTGTCAAATAACATGTTGATCAAGATGCATTCTATGAGACATGGCATGATTGATCTTATGCATCTTTTTAGTTCCAACATCCAACTTAAAGGTCAATAATAATAATAATAATAATAATAATAATAATATAGATTTTTATAGTGCCCTTTCTGACAAAATAAGTCACTCAAAATCATGATCGATCAGCACTCTACTCTTAAAACTATGGTTTGAGAACCAAATTTACTACAGTCCTAAAATGGTGATTCTAATAAGCTGTTTAATTTTTTTTTTTTAATTTTAATAATTTTATTCTTGTGAATATTCTCATGTAATTGTCTTTACCATGTTTCAGCTACAATCAAAACATAGAAATGTTGCCCACTTCCAATTTGCCATTTTGGTTTATGTATTTTGTTACAGTCAAATTTTATTTACCTCTTGAAATTGTACCTTTGTTTTCACTATGAAATTAATGCTGCATATGCTGATACTTTTGAAAATACAAGTATGCAAAGGATCAGAGGGATACATGATCGAGGAGGCACGATAGCTCAGTCGGTAGAGCAGTGGTCTCGTAATCCGGTGAACCGGGTTCGAAACCAAGGCGATGCACTATAGTGTCCTTTGATAAGGCATTAATCCTCATTTATATACCAGGTTTCTCGAAGAGGACCTTAAGCCTTAAGCCGTCGGGCCTCTGGTTGCTTACTAACAGGCATTTATGCTTTCTTAGAAGTCAGGTGAAATAACCACCACTACTACTTGTAGAACTTCATTTTTATGGCTTTTATCTTTAAAACAGAATTGAAGAGCTAGACAATAATTCATCAAGGAAAAAATCAATCTTAATTGATTTTACCACCTCATCACCTTGGCCCCTGACATATATAGGTTTACGTATTATTTTCATAGTTACACAAAATACATAAGGTTGCTGTCTTACTTCAATTTTTCTTGAATAAAGATAACCTATTCAAACCCATTCCAGGGAGACGCGGAAGTATGATGTGCAGTAACTCTGCAGTGAGCACTGCACAAGAATACAGAAGAAAAATATGCTGAGCAACGTGATGAAAGAAGGGGAGAACGAGAACGACAGTCAGAATAAGATATTGAGAAATTGTATCCAAGATACAAATTTGATAGTTCCAGACAATGTGAAAAAAGAAACAATTGATGCGTTTTATGTTACAAAAGCATTCAGTCTCTGCTCATGAAATGTTCCATGTTGCTTTGGAATATCATGAGCGTAAAATCTAACATGGAAACACACATACAACCATGGCCCGCCACTTGAAATCTGCGCAGCACATACACATACAGTGCTACCTCCCCACACACTCAGACTAGCACATAACAAGACGACACACTCAGCCACCACGACATGGAGGCTGGAGAGTAGCGCATGTTTCATGCTTCAGAATCGAACCAAATGTATGTGAATTAATAAATCTCTGGCAAGCTGATGGAGATGCCTGCCCTTTGGGAGAGCTTTAATATTCATTGGTCTCGTCTGTGTCCATAATGAAATTTATGATTAGCTCCCGCTCCCGGTAGCAAAGAAGATCTTTGCTATAAACCAATGAAAGCGTTGGAGGTGAAAGATAAGAAGAAAGTTTGAAAGCATTATGGAAATCAATATAGCAAGAGGGAAGATAGCATGGAGGGAAGGTGGGAGGGTGAGGGAAGGTGGGAGGGGGGAGGAAGGTGGGAGGGAGGGGGAAGGCGGTAGGGGGAAGGGGGAAGGGAAGACGAATGATAGCCATACATGTACATGTCAAGGGTGAGAAAGTGAGATAGGGTAAACAAGAGACAAACTGAAAGAAAGACAGAAATACAGAAAGAGAGAGAGAGAGCGAGAGAGAGATACATGTAGTGCATACAGTTAGAAGTAAAAAGTTATTATAGCAATGAATCACAGAAGAGTACCGTATGTGAAAGGACAATACCAGACAAAATAGTTAAGACCATGTATATCTACATGTACATGTACTTCAGATGTATCATAACAGGGATAAACGATGAAAGAAATTTGAGTAAGAGAGATAGAAATTAAATAAATAGTAGAGAGAGAGAGAGAGAGAGAGAAGGAGTAAGTCAGTGACGGAACCTCAATTATCAAACAGAGAGCAAAAATCCAAAACATAGAAGTGAAATAAAACATATCTATTGCAATGCAGGAACAAAATACATATCTTGTAATGCAGATATAAATTTTCAATACAAATGCATAAATGAAAATACTGGGAATTCCTAATGTATTTTACAGGACCTGATGCATCTCCTATACTGAATCTGAAGTACAATGTACATTATACCTCAGGCCAGCTAGTGCATGTACATTAGCTCACAATGTATCTCATCATTGACAAAGTGCAGGATAGGAAATGCGGCATTGGTCAGGAAATTACAAAATAAATTTCACAAGGCAAATTTGGCCGTGCTTCGTATAAATGAGCATCACCATGGTTCAACACTGCTTCTTGTGCAAGATGAGTTCAGTCATGTGATTTTTTCATCAATGGTAGTTATTTTTGTGTTTTTTCTGTTGAAAAAAAGGAATAACACTAATGTGACTCAGCTCTACCTTTTGTTGATATGCTTTATATTCCAAATATTATTTCTTCAATAATAATAATTTTTATCATCATCATAATCAGCATTTTCCCTCTTAGGAGAGGGTACTAAGTTTCATGCTACATGATGACACTTTCTCCCTCCCAATTCTTCTTGTCTTGAGCATCCTCCTCATTTAGACCCACCATACTTTTTTCTTCACCATATCTTCACTACTTCTACAAGGTTTACCAATTGTACATTGAAGGAGAAAAAACATTCAGAGCGACATTTATATAAAGAAGTGATGCCTTTATGCCTCAGGTGCTATGAGATTATACAAGAAGTGAATGACGTCAAACAATCAGCTTCACTTCCCTAACATACCCAGCAAAATGATAGTTTTCAGCTGTTTCTATCAATTAACCGCTTTCACTCAAACCAAAAGGTTGGGTATAAACAAGTAATGCAACTTTGGCTGTTGTAACTAAAGAACATAGAAAAAAGTGATAGACATACATGTACATATATGATTTTATAAATGAAGTTGACATACAATCCTGCACTAAAAACATATTAAGTAATTGTATACAAAAGCATAGTTTGATTAAATTAATTTATTATAAGCAATTCGTCCTTGTTTTCACGAAGTGACGGTAGTAAGGAAAATCGTAACGCAAAGTGAATGCAATTTTTTTTCACTACCGTCACTTCGTGAAAACAGCGACGAATTGTTTAAACACATTTTTTGTATGTAAGTATAGATCCTCCTGAGTTTTAATTAGAAAATGTGGGAATTCATAAAATGACAGAAATGTCAAAGAAGTACTTAAAATAAAAAAAAGTTTTTATAAAAGTACATCACCATGACTGAAATACAATCATAATGAAGATGATTAAACTATTCAAAAAGTACATTAAATCTCTTGTTTTCAACCAAATCATCTTGCATGGCTCAGGATTTCTATTTCGAGCAACTCATTAAATCATTAAAACGCTACCTCCCGATTTAAGATATTGCAAAGCATCCAAATTTATGCAGCCCTCTATGAAGCATTAATGACCTTATGAAATCCCCCCACGCACACGGGATCCACTTGGCGTAACTGAATTAGAGAACCATTGAAATAGGTATGAAATTGCATTGAGAGGTATAAACCAATTGCAATGTCTAGAGAGATTGATGTTGGAACCAGTCAGGCATGCTCCTAGCAGAAAGGCATTCACATTTGACGGTGCGATGCACAGAGCACACGCAGAGAGTGACGCGTTTTACACAGTCTTCAAGACGCACGGTGGTGGTTGACAGATGGATGCCTCGTTCATATTGTCATGCACCTTGTTCCTCGCTCTTCTGTCAGCTAGATGTACAATGCAGGCGATGATTCCTCTGCTTACTAAAGTCGACCATGGACCTAACACTCTACCTAACCTTAACCCTTGCCCTAAGCCTAACCTAAAACCAATCATAACCTTAACCTTAAACAGTAACCCTATATCTCAGATGAAGAAATGCCTGAAGCAATTGTCACAGGAGCAAATGTCAAGATATCTCTGTGCCACCATTTTGATCTCATACTGGTATCATGCATAATGCAAGATGTTTCCCAAACTCTGCAGCTACAGCTTGCACTAGATCTAGCACATGCATTCTGATCCCTGTTCTAACAGGTGTGGCCAAGTGCAGCTATGGAAATTATGGCTATGAGGAGAAACCGTCAATTCTTTTATCTTTTGTAAACACATGTTTTAAAAAGCAAGTGATTGGAAATAAACTTATCTTAATATTTAAAAGGAGATATTATAATATTCTGCGCCTAGATTAAAATGCTGTCATAACATTATGCTTTTAATAGATAAAAAACAACTTAGCAGCTGTTTACAATTGTACATGTATGCATCTTATGATTTATACATCACAACAGGTAAAAGAACTCTAACAAAAGTATTTTAGGGACTAACCAATATGCACTTCATGCATTTATCCTAGCTCTCCCACCGAGTCAAAAGTTGCAGTTTATGAACTGTATAATAAGCCTCATATACAGAAATAAATAACATAGCTAAAAGAGAAGGATATCAAAGATTTGATGGCAGACAAGACAGACTGAAAAAAACTTACATGTATGACCTAATGAAAAGAAATGAAGACAAATATGTAAAGGATGATACAGATATGGCAGAAAATAGTTTGATTTAGGGAGAGATTAAGAAGGCCTACAGTATATGAAAAGAAAGAAAGTGTTGACTCGATCCGTGTCTCAAATCATGCTACTTTTCAAATTCAAAGCTATCGAGGAACATCTATCTGCATTTATTTCTACAGTTTGAATCCAAGATTATGCTTTACTTTTTCATGCTGAACTGTTTTCGTGTTATTCTGTCATGACATGCAACACATCTTTTTGATAATATTTCAATCAGCGTCAAACAATGCAGACCTGTACCATTTACATGTACATGTATACTGATGGAGAATTCTCCTCAAGTGCAGAATCGCTTTGTATTAAATCTTCTACACAAAGCATATTGAGAAAAGGATGATAAATCTGTACAGATTGGTAAGTGAAGTGATGCTAATACGAGGTCCAAATTCCAAGTCTGGATTCAACCCACTTTGGAAGTAAATATGAATGGGGTATAACTTATTCAAGCCTCAATTTGGGGTGCTGAATGCTGATCAAGTTAACGGTACTTGCTTTGGACTCACTCCATACTCACCCACACATATGAAAGGAGTGACTTGAATATAACTGACTGGTAATCAAGCCTGACGGAGTCGGTAGTATTCGCTCCAGACTAGCTCCAGACTAAATCGTGAATATGAAAGGGCTAAGTGGAGGATGCTCGAGACAAGAAGAAGTAGAGGAGGGAGTGTCATCATGATGCGAAAGTTAGTAACTCCTTGTATGAGGGGAAATGCTGACTTTAATCAATGATGATGATGATGTTATATCTTATTTAAACCCCACCCTTCTGTAGTATACTTTCTCTTGACTCACTCCAAAGTCCAGAATAAAATGTTAGTATGAAAGGGGTTTAAGTTATTCAAGCCTCAAGCAAGGCCTAAACAGACTGTAATGCATCAGTGGGCTCTGTTTGAAGTGGCTCTAGAGGAGGAGAACCAGTGGCACTTGTTCACAGCCAAATACATGGCAATGTTTTCTAAATACACAGACCAGGTTTACCATGCTCACATCAGCCTTGCCCCTTGGTGATACATGGTCTAGAAATCGTTTAATTTCAATCCCCTCCCCGTTCTCCAATCCACCCCCTCGCCCCCACCCCCCCCCCTTTCTCTCTCTCCCCCCTCTCTCTCTCTCTCTCTCTCTCTCTCTCTCTCTCTCTCTCTCTCTCTTTCTCTTTTTCTTTTTCTTTCTCTTTCTCTCTTTTTCTCTCTTCCTCTTTCTCTCTTTTTCTCTCTTGCTCTCTCCCTTTTCCTCTCCATCTTCCTCTAACTCTTACTCTTTTCATGTATCTTTTTGTGCAAAATGTTGTGACGCTATTATGCCTCTGTGCATATGTATATGGCTCCAAGAGCTTTTTCCTCTCCTGTTTTCTCTTGTTCATTTTTGTTGTCTTTCANCCCCCCCCCCCCCCCCCCCCCCCCCTTCTCTCTCTCTCTCTCTCTCTCTCTCTCTCTCTTTACCTTCTCCATTTCCCTCCTCTATCCCATATTTTCTCAAAAGCTTACTCAATTTCAGTGTATTCAAAAGTGAAAAATGATTGCAGACTGTCTGACTGTATGTCAAATGAAATAATTCTCTTCCTTATCTGTATGCTAATATACTCAGATATTGTCCCTTTCATAAAAAATACTTATTTTTCATTTGCATCCAAGATGTAATATCTTTGTTTACCTTTCTGTTGGAAATGAAATAAATATGAATATGAAATATGAATATATGAACTATAAGATGAACAAACTTTACACTTTCAATGTGCAGAGCTTCTTCAAATCAATAAAGCATAGCGATGTCATTTAAGCAAACAAGACTTCTCTTCAGAGCACTTTCTCTAGAGAAAATATGCATGTTTAAAATATCAAATCAAAATGCTTTAAAACATTTCCAGAATCTCATTCAGTCACTGAATGAGATTTTATTTTAGTGCTCACAAAAGTAAACAGCTGTTTATGTGCATAATGAATTAAAGGAGCTAAATACTTTAACATTTGTTTCATAACATATCTAATGTTGTTGTATCTTGTTGTTTACATTGCCATCTTATATCACAGCCCCTCAAAGATAGTTTGTGTCCACAACCATCCAATATTTGTAAAACCCTTCTCCTTATACCTTCGTCAATCAAGTTCTGTTAAATTTTATTGCTCCTACTTCTCCAATCTCTCTGAATTATCACTACAATCTCAAATCCTCCATCACAATTTGACATGGGGATATCACACTTTTAGTTTGCACCAGAAATAATTTTTTTTTCCTTTCTCCTTTTCCACCCTTCTCCTTGCAGGGATTATGGAATACATCCCATTTCTGAAAGCATCAAGCCCTGCATGTGCACACAGTCATGCATGCTTCAGGATTCTATGTGGATGACATTTGGCATTTTGGGCTGAACTATAAAAGAGAGAGAGAGAGAGAGATGGAGAGAATATGTACGCCCAAACTCTGCTGCATAAAACATTGAATGTATCAAAAGCATTCAGTTATAGTACCATCCCTGTTTAACATATCAATGCTCTGCACTCACCAAAGAGTGTCATTTGTTTTCCCGACCCAATTCCATCTATAAGTCTAAATCTTCATCCATGAAATCATAATTTATAGTATTTGATTCTCTACTCTTTTTTTATTTCTTGAAAGATCTGTCTGTAATAAGCCTTTCTCCACTTCTTATAAAAGATTCAGAGAATAATGACGTCTGGATGTTTGAAGCACTTAATCAAAGCACTAGATCGAATGACAATAAAGACACTAAGACAGTAAAGAATAATCTTAATTAATGTTGTTGTAACCAAGGTAACAGTTTGACTTTGGTTGATGAAGAGATAATTCCCCATTGCACTAAAAATTAGATCCCATTATCGATTAGGCAAAGTCATCAAGTCTTTCTAGTGACTCTGCACATTTTGCAGATCCCATGACTTCTCCTGTTCTGACTGGCAAGGAAATATGGGGTTACGCTATGAACTTCTGGCTAGTTACACAGTCTGTCAGAGCTGAGATTAAGAAACAAACAGAGCAAATAATTCATTAAAAGAGTCCTCGATGCATCAATGAAAATTTAATTTGCCTGCACTCCCTCTCTTCCCTGCTGAACCAAGCCTGCCTGCCTGCCTGCCCTGGAGTATAGACACAGGAGAAGACTGGTAAACATGGCCAGCAAATATCCTTCTTTAAGTGCGTTCCCATTTATTCAAACTAACGTGCATGGAATAAGAAAGAAAGGTGAAGTATCTAACATCTTTAATATATAGGTCACCTTGTTTCTTGTACATGTTCCTTTAATATCATTTGTTACATCTAATGCACCAGCTGTAAAATCACTCAAAATGTGCACAAGTACAAATTTATATACAAATGTATGCTGTACATGTATGTATGATAAGTAAGACCATCCATGGCATGCCTGTTCATCAAAAATCCTTCTATACTTTGGATACAGAATACTTATATTCCTAGATGTGCACCCGGGTAGGTACTTCCTAGTTCTATCGCCAACTTTACTATTTCCTAGCACTTCCTAATGTATTCCTTGCAATTTTCTTCCACTGGAGATAACAACTACGATAACAAAACGTGATGCAAGAAAGGAATACTTCGATCAATTCTTCTGTTGAGAAGCAACACGTAGAAAGGCATCAAACACCCTTTTGGCTTTCAAAGATGAATTTATATAGCATTTGTTTTGCTATGGCATTTCATCCAGGATGTAAACACAGCTGTTACAAACATATTATCAAATAATGCAGAGTTGACATTTCATCTGTCAGAAATACAAAAGGGAATTTAGCACATGGCTGGCAATGCGCACATTTAATTTTGTTATAGGTTGGTTTTACAATGAATCACAAGAAATATTCCACAATACATATTCTAACAGCGGAACCAACTCACATTTTATTACGTAGTAGCCCGAGCCATTTGCCAACTGATCAATGCAAAATTCTATCCATCATGACTATTAAAACAATCTGAGGCAGTACTATAAAAAGTTGATAACACATATTTACATGGCAAATAAAGTAAAATGATTGAGTAAATGGGGAAAGCAAACTCCTATAAAACATGCTCTTTGTACGTGCAACAAATATGCTTACCTTCATTCATACATTTATTACACAAATAAGAAAATTGCCCTGAAAAACTAATCAATACAAAATGCAATGTATAATTGTATAGCAGACATTATTATATATAATCATAATGGAATTAGCAAATTTGCCTTTTCCAACTTTAGAACTTAAGCTCGGAGTGAAAAGATGTCTCTTTTTAGATGTAAAAACATTAAATACGGAAAAATGAAAAAATCATTCCCCGCCAAACATGATATTGAAATACTCTACACCCTTGCAAGGATCTTGTTCCTCTTATTTTCTGTTTTTGGGGGTTTTTTTAAGTTTTTTTTTTTGCCATACCTTCCCGGATTTAACAATTGATCGGTTTTCATGTTTTTCTAGCATTTCCTTCCTCAACACTCTTCTTGCTATAATAGAATTGTGCTATGGCAATAAATACTAAAATAAAGTCGAACATAAATATGCAAATATTTGTCGAACAAAACAATATAAAAATAGATGAATATTTCTATTGAGAGCTTGAAGGACAATGAACATCAGTTCAATGATATGATGATAAGATATGTCTGGCTCTGATGTACAGTAAAGAAGCTTTCGATGTTATGTGTTACTGGAATGTGGTTGTATCAGAAGTAATTATTAGAAATTAAGAAGTAATTATTAGAAATTAAGAAGTAATTATTAGAAATTAAGAAGTAATAGAAGAAAAAGAAGAATGAGAATAGGAACAATAACAAGGAAGAAAGAAAGAAAGAAAAAGAAGATGATGATGATGAAAGAGAAGAGATTTCATTGAAAAAATATACATACCGGTACCGTATATCATTATGGACATCTACAAAGGTATGACATGTTTACATCTATATTGTAGTGTCATGATTGAGGCATTCAGGCATGTTATTTTTCAACAATTGACCATCTTTCAAAATTTTGTGTTTACTTCCTGCAAAAACAGGAAGTGATCTCAGAAAAATGACAAAGACATCCGTATACAATGAGGCAACACCATCAAACTTGTGATGTAAACATGTACAATCACTAACCAAATTGTGAATGATTGTGGTTTATTTTGACTTGCATGTGTCGGCTTTTATCACACTTGCACAGATAATATCAAACCGGCTCCTACATGTATACTTAGTGTGATATTTTGGCATTTCCAACAACTGAATGAAGATTAACAAGGCATCTCACCAACACAATCACCAAAAGCAAATATATTTTCCAGAATATAGATTTTTACCCCCTTTCATACAGTGGCCAAGTTACATAGAGATATCATACATGTATTCATTCTCCTTGGCTGATGACTAGTTTGAAGTGATCAAGAGAGAGCCTATTGTAGGGGCCAGTGTCCTGATTAACACAATCTACTGTCCCTGCTCTACAATGCCGCCGCTTGGACACGAGCCATTTCAGACCTACATACTAATCAGGAGCACCTGCCTCGGCTCCAACAAGCCCACTAAAAATATCTCAATCGAATTGGAGTACATCGTTGGTTGTGTTTCCATGGCAACAAATCTGTGGCTAATCCAAGTAATTGGCAGGCGTCATACGGTAACATTCGCTGTCATTGTGTATTTGTGGATTACCGTGATTATGCGGAGTGTGTTTGTAGGTGAGTATACAGATATTTTCTGTTTCCCCAGGCAAGCGAAAGCAACCTGCATCAAAATTGTATACACCATGCATGCATGAGGAAACTAAAGAAATTAGCACCTCATTGCATCCACAGGCAATAGGGGCAGCAAAGGTCTGCCCAGCCATGAAAAGAGAGTTATTCTATTCTTCTATATTTTATTTTTAATTTTTTTACTAAAAATGCTGGGTTAGAGATATTAAGAGACAGTATTCCGTATTAAGCACTATATAAATTCAGATTTATTATCATTATTATATGTTGGCTTGTCTAATAAGATATTGTACACCCTTTCAGGAACAAATGTCATCCTAAGAAGCCAGGGAGATTGTAACTCTATGTAAACTGATAAGATTTACTACCCTTCTAGCCATCAGCAGTGCAGAACTCCTTACATTTTATGTGTATTAGCTTGAATTCCAGACTTCAGGGTCACTGACAAACAAATTTCGGACCAATTCTGAACATTCAGACTCAATATAAAAGCTTTACATTAAAGTTATTTCACCTATGGGCATCCAATGAATAAGAAAACCATTTACATGTTCATGAAAACATCATCAAGCGAGAGGTGAAGTCATGTCAAGTGAAATCACTCCATGAAACTCGTTCCATTCTTGTGACTGTAACAAATGCGATGCGAAGGATGACAAGAAGTGTCGCATTCTACCTGCCATGAATGTGAACTAGATTATTCACCTGCATAGCCTTCGAGAAATGTCACCCCATGTGTGAAAATGAAGGTGTTTCTAAACCCGGGACATGACCTACATTTTCCATTCCTCCTGGTGACTCCACCGTAAAGGTCCCCGGACAGTTATTAGAAACTGTGCCGGTCTATGTTACTCAAGGCATTTTTCTTATTCCTACCTCTAGGCTTTTTTTTTACAAAGGTTATCAGAATACTAGTACGAGGAAACTGGCAAAACCATGAAGAATCAGAGTATCAAAGACTTAACTAATTGAAAAGGTAATTTATCAAGGGGTGTTTTGCAAAATAATTTTCTGATATTCTGCTATCAAGGACAGTCCTTTGGCATTTGATGTGATATGCCAGAGATACACCGATTGTTGAAAAATCCTAAAGGTTATGAAGGGCAATACATGTATGGGCCATCTACACTACCATCTCTTTCTTAGGCTGTAACCATCTCTTCACATCATCATCAGTGTTCTCTTCACCTCCCACCTGTATCTCCAAGTGATCTTCTGTTTCAAAGGGCACGCCCTCCCTTTCAAGATGTCTCAGTTCCCACTATAGAAGTAGGCCTCCCCCTCGTGTGTGCATTTGCCAACCTACTCTCAGCACATCTCGACCCTTGATACCTTTCAACACATACTAGACCCACCTCCTCCCTATCTTCATCCGATCCACCTACTGAATTATAATTGACAAGTATGTAATGGTACATCAACTTCACTTTTCCCTGAGTGATCAACTGCCGATGATACCGGGATAAAGAGGCTTAGCTCATCTTCAGATCCCCAATCCTTTTACCTTCTCCATATTATGCAAAGCTTTGAAGTTATAAGCAGCTACGAGCCTGGAATCATCAGCATGAAATCGCTGCATCCAACATTAATAAGAACATACAGCCTGAAAATGGCATCATGTACAGCTAGAGAGCCTGAAGATTAATGATAGGTTTCCCCCATAAGCTGCTTACAAACAGAAAAAAAATATCTGGAGGAAGGAGTGTAACAAATCATTGCCAATGTGCCGACCTGATTTTACTGATAAGCAGCCATCTTTAGCATTTCCTATACATATATGTAAACCTAAAGGTGAACTGGTTCATAATACAGTACCTTAAAGGAACTATGTCCCTTTTGCAGCCACCCTCAAATTCTGTAGAACTTTGCAGGAACTATGAATATGTCATGTATGTCCTATCTGTGAAATTTAAACGTTAGCAGTGTCCTCATATTCAATTTTGCAAGGAAACCCGTTTAATTGCTAGACTTCACTGTCAGACACTATTGAGTGACTGACTGGCTTTTTTTCTTCTTTGGTAATAACATACATGAAAAGAGTTGTAAAGGGTACATGAGCATTTGTCTACATCAACAATCCACTTCTTGCGATGGCCAAGATTAAACTGATTGAATCTTTGCGCAGCATAAAACGTATGACCATTCGGTACAATTGTCTGAAAATCAAGACTATTATTTTGGGGCTCTATAGCCCTAAAGTCGATTTGACAACTAATAGTCGTGATTTTCCCACTTGAAGACATTTTTAAACCCCACCTTTTTAAGGGAAGTTCTAAATTAGTATTATCTTTCAAATGCAGTTGGAATTTAACTTTTTCATTTTTTTGGCCTGCAAATGGGACATACACTGTAGTACCTTTAATGTGTATTACTAAATTTTGTCTGTTCAGTGCCAGAAGGGTGTTAACTATGTGTTAAAGTATATGAGTTAATGCACTCCTGGCTCCAAACTGAGGATTTGAAGTAAATGCCATGTACATGTAACTGTTCTGAAAACAAAGATCAATCAGATGACCTCTACATCCATGAAACACACAAAATGTGAGATTTCCCGGTATCTACACATGTACTCAAATCTACATGTACATTCAAGTTTGGGGAATTTATTAAAAATCAGACCCTAGTATACGTGTATATTATTAGATATTACAAGAATATGATTTTTATATCCATTTACCATGAGATATTTAGTCTTCATGATTCCATTGCTTCATCCCACTGTAATTATTACATAGTGGTGCAAAAAAGTGATGTGCATCCCTAAAGGTACCCC
>BEXV01000271.1:164433-193064 GCA_003118195.1 Hemicentrotus pulcherrimus | reverse complement strand
CCCCCCCCCCCCCAGGAACTGTATGTGGTGGAAATTAAAGTGACCAATTAATCACGTCTGAAAACGTTAATCACTTCTGAAATATAAATGATTCACACAGGAATGAAATCACCTTATCATTATCTTTTGCACTGATGTTTCAAGCATGGCTCATTTGATAGAGAGCGTGCTTTGAGCTATATACTTCACTTGTAAAAGACACTCAATAAAATAACAATAATATAAATACATGTAAGTGCTATCCATATCAATTTTGATTAATAACAAATTCTCTCAGGTTACAAAATTATCCAAGGCGGATGCATGTCATAAACCAAATCAAACTAAAATGCAATTTATTCATTTATCTAATGACACGATATCAGGTCAACGGAATTGCAATGTGAACAGATCACAACATTACACAAAGAGACGTGATGAAATATGTGCACGGCCCTCTTTCTTCTGCCATCAGCTGTGGCTAAAAGCACATTAGGCGCCACAGTAATAAATCTAATTCATGTAACAGGTAGGGGACGAGATGGCCTAAGCCAGGTCGCATCAACACCGCCCCATTTAGCCAATTACCACTGCCTTGCTGTGAAACCCGATATACATTCACCACTTTTCATTAGCCAGCCGGCAAGTTTGCCTATCAGCGTGCCTGCCTGCCTGCCTCAGCCTGCATGTACTGTACATGTATGTACGGCTTGGGAGCTACCGGTAGTCAGCCTTGTGCCTCTGAGCTGCCTGCATGTGCATCACTCTAAGAAGATGGTGGTTGATTGAGTGAGTGGGAGACAATACAAAGGAAGAGTAAGAACTAGTTAGAAGAATCTCACATTAAAGGGAACTATTCACCTTCATCATACCACGTTCATTACATCGCCCACCTTCGCAGCTACTCTGAAGGTTATGATAGAACCTTAGAATACAGAATGCAGCTTGAAATGCAAGTAATGCCAAGAGCCACGATGGCTATAGCCTTTTATTCATCTTTTAACACTAGTGTTCAAGCCATTCTGGATCTCAACAGAATCCAAACAGTATATTACATTATGTACAGGTAATTGTGCAAAGTCGAGTCAAGATATGTTGAAGGCTTGTGACAATAAACAATTACAGAAAGAAGGATCTATCTTTCCCCAAAGGGGCATTGTAGTAGTTCAAGAAAATACTGAAATGCCAATTAAATGGATTGTAATTACTTGAGTCCATAAAGATGCAATGACAATTAATTTCATGACCTTTGACATCACTGTGCGCTAGTTTTCAAATTAACATCTCTACATCAGCTGAAGATAGCAAACACAATCTACACAATGGCTTGGCCACTGGATGGACTTTTCTACAGGCATTCAAACACCAGAAATACATGTAGCATGATAGCATAGCATTCTATCTCTAAAATTAGTTGAGTTGTTCAATGAAAGTAATATTCCTATTTGTGTGGGTGGGAGAATGTCTTCATACTATATTCTTAGCAAAGTGTGTCCATAAGAAATGAACAGTAATCAGATGGGCATCATTTCTATGAAATCAAAACATTGCAATGTAGTGTTGTACATGTAGATGAAGTCTTCATTGATGGCAACAATCCATCATAAAGGGAATCTGTAACACTAAACAGTCCAGTGCACATCATGTGAACAGAAAAGTTCACACCTTATGACTAACATCCGATATATTCCTACCATATTTAGTGATAGTAACTAGAGTTTATTAACTAGAGCCTCTTGCGTCAGTGCATGCATGGGAGTACATGTATATGTATATGTACATGTATACTGCATTTATTGTAAAGTGTGTTCCCACTGTATTATTTGGTAATCAAATGATATTTATCCTGACAATAATGAAGAAGATGACAAACAATGTAATGTGGGAGAGGTTTTCAATGGATTCATTGACCCTCCTGTCACCTCCACTCCCTTGGGAATGTGTACAGTATGTACACAGTGTAATGATTGGTATTCAATACATGTTCAAAGGGGATTCACCCTTTGTAGAAATATAGCATTAGCTTCGGTGCTACAAGTAAAAGAAAATCAAGGAAGTGTTTCAGGTGATATTTGAGGAAAAATTGGACAAAGGATAAACAAATGTTGAATTTTTGACAGTGCAGATCACTAGTGACATGGGAAATCTTCTAGATTGATTGGCAATGTGGTCATTAAGTGAGGTGTCAAACATGGAACAGATTTTAGATTAAGAATTTAAAGAAATATGAAAATTTCCCCATGTTTTTTCCATTGAGAAGACAGGTCATACAAGTAATTTATTCTCTTCTGCTTCTAATGCAAGCCAACATATATTGAGGGTTAATAGATGTTTAATACTTGATATCTCCTAACAAATCATGAAGCACATAATGGAAAGATGGTGATGAGGGTGAGGTCTTCTTTATGGATTCATTGACCCTGATGTCACCCTTGGTATTTAGATGCACTCCACATGACAGGCCCAGGGACAGCTTCTTTTACTCCTCTCACTCCTCCGCCGCCTCTGCCGTTGCCACCATCATCAATTCTCCCCCATTCCACATCTCAACACGCTAGTTGTATCTCTTCCCAGACACCACATTAATGCTCTCCACAGTCTATCAATCTTCGTCCTCGTGTCTGTTTTTATCCCACTATCAACCCCCCCCCCTTCCCTCCCCCACTCCATCTTCCCCCTCTTGCCTCTCTCCATCTCTCTTTCTCTTTCTCCTCCCTCTCACCTTCCCCTTTCTCTTCCCTCCTCCCTTCTTCCTTCTCCCTCTCTTTCCTCTCTCTTTCTGCTCTCTCTGGCTCTGCCTCTCTCCATCTCTCTTTCTCTTTCTCCTCCCTCTCACCTTCCCCTTTCTCTTCCCTCCTCCCTTCTTCCTTCTCCCTCTCTTTCCTCTCTCTTTCTGCTCTCTCTGGCTCTGCCTCTCTCCATCTCTCTTTGTCTGTCTGGACCTCTATTTCTCTGTGCCTCAATTGCTCTTTTCTCTCTCTCTCTCTCTTTCTCTCTTTCTCTCTCTTTCTCTATTTTCCTTTTCCACCTTCTCTCTGTCTGTCTTTCTGTTTCTGTCCATCTTTCTCTCTTTCTCTATCTCTGTCTCTATCTTTCTCTTGCTCTTGTTGTTGTTGTCTAGTGGACAAGTCACCTGACTGTCAACTATAGGGTACAAGGTTCTGTTTGGCAAGACTTTATCTAAATTTGCCACACCCAACCCAGGTGATGTAAATGGATACCTTTTAGGAATTAATTCCTTAAATTGCTTCAGCGCCTTCAGAGCAACCATGCTAAAGCCTGTTATTATTGTCGATTGCCAGGAGTGTCAGATTTACAGAAATGAGCGCCATACAAGATTCAACTATTTTTTATCATTTCCATACTATTATTATCTTTTTTCTCAGAAGAAATAGTTGAAGTTTATATCTTAAGTCTACTTACAAGAAATCCAAATATTCCAAACAAAATATTGTTGGTAAATAAAGAATTTGATATGGTAGACTGAATGATTTCAGAAAATTTGCTGAGCATTGTACACCTAACTTGATATCAATGTAATCATCAGTAATGAGTTTGTGACATCGTTGTAATAGAGGATTTAAAAGAAATGTTCTCTAATTAAATCTGTAGAGCCACCTCATGAGCTTTTTTACTCTATATTATACAAAAGCTGTAAATAGGGCCTACATCAAGCTACCCACGTGCGGTATATGATTACGAAGGGACGAGCTAGAAAATGTATCAAGGACATTTGTTTGCGTATGTGGATCAAACAGATAACATGGTCATTTGGATGATTAATAAAACTATGAGTCCTATAGATCATGCATATGGGATTGAATATCAATTTTCAAAGAAAATACTGAATATTGAATATCCCTGAGAAGAGCATAGCTAGCAACCACAGAGCATGACTTAATTGCAAGTTACATGTTCAGCGAATAACTTGAAGAGCTCCTTGGACACGTAGCTGTCTGGATTGAAATAGCATATTGGATTTGAAGTGTAAATAAGTAATGATTAGAGCCAATGTAAAGCAGGTGAACACATGTAAAGTGGCCATCTTGACATGTGACAGTAGACTATACAGGAGGGGGATAGATCAAGGAGGATGGCTAGTTATTAGATGAACGCATTCCGTGAATTGCTCGCTTGCTGGCCTGTGTTATGCTCTGTCTATAGCCTAAACCAACATGCTAGCTTATTATGCATGCGGTCCGTCGGCGGCGGCAGTCGATTTTCATGTGCACGATTATTTTGTGTGTGAGTGCACATGTGTATAATAGAGGCGGCATGTGTACGACGGCCCCTATGTATGCCTCTGTGTAGCGTAGCGTGTGTGTGTGTGTGTGTGTGTAGATGATGTGAGGGTGTGTGTGTGTGTGTGCATGATGGGGGTGGGTGCCATGTGTAAGAGGATGGGTGTGCGTATGTTATCAAGGAGAAGGGTGTGTATAGCAACATATATGAATCTGTTACTACCATATTGTAAAATATAATCTTGTACCCTCAAATCTGATCAGATACCATACAAAACATATATCATATTGATATAATTGGTGGATCAGTTTACCCCAGCGTCTAATTTACCGTTTGGAGCAAAATCATCCCACGTACCTCCATAACAAAATGCAGCTTCAAAACAAACAAAACATAAGATTTAAAACTATCATACTTTTTAAATATAAAGCAGACTTCGTGCCTATAATACATGTATAAATTCATTTTCAAAAGAGCTCCAGGCAATTCTCTTCTCATACATTTCTTACTTTTCAGGATGTCATCTCAATTCCTTAGACACACTCTGACATTCAACTCTTCACATACATGTAGATGCTCATGACATTTTCACTGCATCTGTATCTGTACAGTGTGGGTGTGCTCACAAAACAACATGTAGATTAAAGTATGATATATTATTTGAGAAAGATGGTATTGTAAAATGACAATTGAATAGAGATATTTGAGAGTATACACAACATCATTGAATGGAGGCAGAGATACATTATATTTATACAAGACACCAATTATGGAAAGATAATGTAAACATTAAGAAGAAAAAATGAAATGAGTCTGTATCCCAGCAGCCTAGGAAATACAGAAGCACCAAAGATACATTCAGAGAAAACATTATGCCGGTACTAGAAAACAAATATTAGAACATGAAAGCTTATATGAGAAGTATAATAAAGAGGTAATATATTGTACTCATGGTACTAATATTCACAATATATAACTACTGCATCAATTTCAAATTTATGAATACAGTTACTTTAGGAGAAATTACGCCTACTGAATATACTTAGTTGCATACAAATTATTTAAGAGATACTTTGCCATAAAAATATCCTTTGATTGTGTTGAATCTTTAGAGCATTCCATATATGTACACTCTTTCCAATATACACACAGAGAGATTCCACAACTGTCAAATACCTATATATACAGGTCTATTTATATGAATATCACATGTAATGATACCTATAAACCAATTACCCAATTAACCATGAATCTGATTCATGGTTAATTGGTAATTAGTATCATTAAATTCAATCAATTATTTCTCCCAAATACTCTTTTCAAATGTGAAAAATGAAATCAACAATCGTCCTACCGGCCAATTCTACTAAAACGCAAAAACCAGTTATCAATTAATGACATAGATCTATAAATGTGACACATCCCTGCTCGGAACCTTGAAATCTGTTACAGTACAACTAGCATGTTAGCGGCTGCCCACAACAAGGCTGTTAGTACTGCCATTGACAATACATGCCTCTAACGGCCTTCTTATGCCGACAGCCAACGATGTAAGATACATCATCAATGATATCTGCCATGACAACGCCAACAACACAGCCATTCCAGCTCATTACTCTCATCTGATGCCTGGTAATTGAGTAATCATTGTTTCCAATAGGCCCTGAAATGCAACCTTGAAAAGACCAAATGAACTACACAATTATAGTAAGTAGTAATTTGCTACCCAGATACACATTACCCATCCACATACACATTAATCAACCAACCGTAGAGTTGAAGTGGAAGGTGAGCAGTGTGAATACACATGTTTTCCATCACTGCTTCATATCAATGGAAACGGTGATGTTGAGCAAAGTGTTTTTGATATTTGGTCCAGATCTTGTAATCATTTTGAAGGAATTAAAGACAGGTTTGAATCTTGAAGTGGTTATTTTCAATGTACGCGGAACCCAACCACATAACCACCCCCTCCCCCCATCCTCACAACAATGAAATATCAGCTGTCTATCAAGACCAAACTTGATTTGGAATGGGCACCAGGAAACTTTAGACTACCGATACTAATTAATTCATTTGGAATCACACATTTTATTTACTTCAAAATTGAAATGTCCCAAGAACAAGTAAATGTCATATACTGGGAAAATATTTCATACAAGACCGAACCGTGAAAGAATGCTCATCACAAAAACGTTTCCCATTAATGGGGCTTTCACATACACTCCGGGGCCCGTACGGCAAGTAAAATCAGATATTTTGGAAATTTTTGCACGGTGCCTAGCCGGCTCCTGTACAGTTCCTACGGGTGCTGGGACATTTTTCACCAGCCATACAGGCTGAGTTGGGTGCTCCCAATTCTCCAGGCTTTTTCATCTGACTGTTAGGGCGTAGAAAGCCTGTAAAGGGCCTGTGGCCACCTTACAAGTCCTGTGCAGGCTCCAGACGGTGCCTAGACAGTCCCTCACAATTTTCTTCTG
The DNA here is from genome assembly GCA_003118195.1 of Hemicentrotus pulcherrimus. Classification (NCBI taxonomy): domain Eukaryota; kingdom Metazoa; phylum Echinodermata; class Echinoidea; order Camarodonta; family Strongylocentrotidae; genus Hemicentrotus; species Hemicentrotus pulcherrimus. The sequence continues at coordinate 186,363 of BEXV01000271.1, read as the reverse complement.
TCAATTCTCAATGGACAACGCAGCTTTAAATACATGAGGCGCCAATGTAAGAGGACACATACAAACATGTAGTTCAGTGCACCGCATGGCACCCACCTGGGCGCCTTGACGACCCCAGCCGGGTCCCAGGAGCCAAAAGGGGCACCTGTTTATCGGACGGAACCCTTCGAAAAATGTGATCAAAGGATCACAAAAAAAATATACATATTTCCTTCTGCATGTTTAGTTTATACAGGTGCAGCGAGATATGTCAGCAGAGTAATATACATGTATGATTATCAATCATTTTGCTCACAAAAGAGAACACAATGACTGCAATTCCCCCTCCCCCTCCATTTTTACTTTGAGATTTTTCCCTTGTAAACATGGCCTTGGTGGTATATAAATAGGCCTACTTATCATGAAAGTAGAGAATAAATTACGAGGCATATCTACATGTAATGTACATGTACATGTACATGTGCATATAAGCTCATTGTAAATGTGAGATGTTACCTTCATTAATGTGTATCAAGATGATAATGATATGAATTGATAAAAAAGATGCAGCATTCACTCCCCCCCCCCCTCCAATAAAGCAGTGTAATAATCATTAAATAATTATTATTATTCGTTTACGACAAAAATTGAAACGCTTATTCAGTGAATCCAAATCAATACAGCTTTTTGTAATCAGTCTTTCTACAGGACATTCCTGTTTCGAAAAAAAAGTAATAATGAGCATTTTAAATTTACCCAACGGTCCCAACCCATGGAGAATTACTAAGAAATAAACAGGTATTTTATATCGATCTTCCTTAATCTTTGTTTCCATTTATTAAAAGGCGATGTTATTGAGATGTTTTTACAACAACAAAGAACCCAAAGTACCACATTTTGAATAATGTAAATTATTAGATTTTATGCAAACTTGCAATGAATCAATGCAAGTCTACATATACATTGTTTCTAGACAATTTTCATTGAACAGTGCAAGTTCATCTCAGTACACATGCATGCTCAATTTTTGACACAACTTGACTTTTTAACATCAGACTTCCTCAAGCTCAACAAGTGACAGTTACATAGAATTGCTTGCAAGCTGAAATGTGTGAATTCCTATTTCTGCTGAGGAAACGGAAGCAGGATATCAGTACTCAAAAAAAGTTCAGAGATCAACTGATCTACATGAATATCAAATGGGGGGTCCTTTCACATATTATACATGTACATGCACCATAAAAGTTGTTCAAGTACATATGATCTTTTCCAAGAAATTAATGGAATGTTTGAAGAATTTCCTTTTGTGCTGGTTATAAGAGTACATGTACATGTACATTGTACATTGTATATCTACATTTTACTGCATGCTTGTGTTAGCATTCCTAAAGGACAATCCAACCTTTGTAATACCAGTACATGTAATTTTAATTACATTAAAACAGAGAAATGAGAGAAACAGAATGGCAAAAGTTTGAAATGATTAATTTTAAGAATGTCTGAAATAAACGTATTAGGAGATCATTACAGCAATGCAAATCAAATTTGAAAGTTGGTCGGTGAATTTTGACTTAGTGACAGATATCTCTCACAGTTTTCATGTACTGTGCATGTACAACAATATCACTAATTCATGTTTATCTCCTAAGTGCATGCATCATGGGGGGGGNGGGGGGGGGGGGGGGGGGGGCGGGCTACTCAAAATATATTTTGGAGAGTATATTATTACAGATTTTCTACAAAGATGAATCCACCCAGAGTCACACATTTTTAATAAATTTCATAGTCATTATGTGTTGGAGGTTTTAATTTAACCCATGGTTTAAACCCTCATTTACATGTATTGTACATAACCCATGGTTTAAGATAAGCACAAATTAAACATACCTTGCCTTGCGGGCGTCTTACATTAGACCTCTGACTTGTATCGCGCTTATTTTGTGCTTATTTTGCGCTTATTTTGCACTAATTTTAAACCATGTGTTATGTAAATGAGGGTTTAAACCATGGGTCAAATTTAAACCTCTTTTGTGAATTTGGGCCACAGTTATTACAAATTTCAAAAATTCCTTATTTTTTGTCCAATTTCATTCAAACTTTCACCAGTCTACTTCTCTGATTTTTTTGCTTTCCTCAAGAGTACAGTATACATGCAGTTTGCTATAAAGGCTGGTATCCCTTGAATTTAAAGCTGCATAGTAGTAAAGGAGCTGCTCTATTCCTTTCACACAAAAATTGTTTGTTCAAAAGATTCAGAGCAAGAATTGTTGTTTCACATACAAAGATATAATCTGACAACACTAGTCTCGATCTACGCATTGTATGACATACATGCATGCTCGGACAACAGCTACTCAACAGTCAATTTATCTCTCTATACATAAATACATCATGTAACCCTATTACCATAACAATAAACCTAAATTATGGAAAAAAATCTAGCCATGTATCTTTGACAAAATAGAGCCTATGGCAAACATAGCAGAATCAAATGTGTGATCACTGATTTAAGTCATGGAAGAGTTACAGCAACCGCATGATTATTGCCTAGCTCACTACGACCCCATTAGAATCAGTGATTATATCCAGCGAGGATTAGAGAGTTATTATGTGTCAATTAACCAATCATTTCAAACAAAAGCCCAGCCACAAAATAGATTCCCCACACTAACAAGATAATGAATGTATGGTCGGCAAGCCAGCCTGCTATCTCTATTCGATTCACCCTTACACACACACCACACCACACTGCACATCATGCACCCGGGTAATTGAATGCACGGCAGGCATGTCCGTAAGACCGAGACCCAATATTCATTTTTCAAGTGCATGCATGCTATGGTTGTGAATTCATTTCTGTGTGTTGATTACATGTAGACCCTACATCTGAAGAGAGACGCACAGCTAGGGTGAGATTAGAAGAAAGGGTGAGATGGATGGGGGAAAAGCGAATATGGAAAAGGCCAAGAATAAATCTGTTTTCCACAAGATGAGGTTCATACTGAATCACATAATATATATGACATGAGACATGGAAATAAAAGAAGAGACATTGCCTATATTGTGAAGGATATTGGAAAAATAATGGAAATGATCATGAAAAAAAGACATAGAAATGCAAGATACAGTAGCAGTGTGTGCACACAGAGAATGCCCACAAAAGAGCAAGATGGCAAGAGAAAGAAAGAGAGACAGAGAAAGAGAAAGAGAAAGAGAGCAAGAAAGCGAGGGAGAGAGAGAGGGAGGGATGGGAGAGATACAGACACTTAACCATCATGTACAACCAGAGGTAAAAAGGCAAGGGGGGAAATGAATGTCAAGATCTGTGGGAGTGCTGGGCATACCGTACTGAGATAGAGACAGAGAAAGAGAGAGAGAGAGAGAAAGAGAGAGACATTGCTGCTACTACTAGTCTAGGGGCCCCTTTCATATATAATCACGTCTGTGTAGCTTACACCGGTGGCTGGATTTTACAGCCAGCAAGCTATTGCACCGATCGTTCGTTCATTCGTTCCTTTGGGTGTCTTCACTTCAATACATGCTGAGAGTTGTTATAAGATGTATGGTTATGTTGAGCAGCGGGGCACTGCGTATATATTCAAAAGATCAATCTCATATATCTGCACTGTACGACTTGTTTAGCTGCAACCCAATATGTGAAGTCAAAACATATGGGTTTGATGACACACCAATTGCAAGGTGGCCAACATACTCTGTCATGTTCAAAGTTGTGATAATTCATTATGTGTCTGACCTTTACATATGGCATCATGCTCTATGCTCAATATTGTTGTCATATTTCTTTCCAGCTAAAATTGTCAAATAAATCATTTTTTTAGACTTTAGTCATTAAACCAGTAACCATGAAATTATTCACTTGTACCACATAAACAGATCAACCAAGCCTAACATGTACATGTTGTGCTTAGAGTACCGGTAGATATTCATTGATTTCAAATATTGATTGGATAAGGGAAGGTTATATCACACAAAGGTTATCAAAATTTCACACTTGGAAACAATCAAAATAATTATTATGAACCTTATAATGGTAAAATACAGCCCTACTTTTGCACTTGGAGAGCTATCCGTACACTGCTGAGATTTATGTCACCCAAGGGACCAAATTAACATAAGTAGACAATATCCTATATTATACAACACCTACAATGTACGTGTTCTATTGCACGGGCGTGCACTTTTGGTTATATGCAGACTGCGTACCTCTCTGCCGTGCGCGTATCCCTGCGTGTATCTGACGCGAAGGCAATCTGAATGTAATCGAGAAAGCTTACTCCAACTTTAATTTATCTTTAATATAAGGAGTAAAGTATAATTTGTTGATTAATGTTCTATTAGATCTTCTTTGATGTTGTATAAAACAAACAATGAATGTTTTTCATTCGTTCAATAGTGCAAATATTTTCATTCGTTCAATAGTGCGAATATTTTCATTCATTGAAAGATTGACATTAATTCTATTCAACTCGGCTGACGCTTGGTTGAATAGAATGTTAATCTTTCAACTCATCAAAAACATCACACTATTGAACTCATAACCATTCATTCTTTGTATAACAATGCACACATTTTCAGCCCCTGTTTCTCCTCATCACTTATTTCTCTGAATTACCCAGCTTTATTCTTACTGGTTGATCTGTTACCTTACTCTAAATTGTGGACATATATCTGTAGTTTTATTTTGATGTAAAATGCAGCATTAAAAAACAATAAAGGAATCAGTTGTAGCTCCACTATGGCTTGTACGAAAGACGTGGTTGTACATTCAGTTGCATACACTAGCGCATGTGCAGCGTTTCAATCAGGAACAAATACTGTCCATTCTTTTACTTGGCAGGCTTTTCAATTTGAAAGTGGGTTGATAAGTCAGTGGTTTCTTTAATCAATCATTTGTCCTTTTCCCGAAATGAAGATATCTGAAAATACCCAGGGTTGGCATATTTCCCGCTACGGAGGCTTATTTCCCGGACGCCGGGAAATAAGCGGTATTTACCGGTATTTACCGCTTTTTACCGGTATTTACCACTTTTTGCCGGGAAATACCGGGAAATAACGGGAAATATATTTTTCCACTCACTTGTTCATAGGGATTGTCCAATTTTTAACATTATAACAATGGTGGTGAGTATGGTTGCTCTGGTGTGTACTATTTTTTCTGTTTTTTTTTGTGTGTGTGTGTTTGTTCATGTGTTTGTCTGTATGTGTCTGTTATCATAAAATGCTGGAAAAAAAATACAGGAAAAAGATCCCAAATATACACCCAATCTAGATATGATGTTCTTCATTAAAGAAAACCAAAACCTTCATACTAAGTTACTATTATTGTAAAGTTAAAGTAAAATCAATGGAAATTTTAACAAAATCAGGCAAGGAATAAGGAAATTAAAGCTTTTTGAAATGACTAGTCATTAGAGGGCAATATTCAATTTGATGACATCATTTATGGACAACTGTCCTTGCCTTTTGTACATCAAATTTCACAATTCTTTAGTTTTCATCGTATTTATTTGTGTTCTTGATCCGACTTCATAACATGTGAAGTAGAATATCACTTTAGATTATCTCAATCACAAGAAAGAATAAGAAACATGAAATTTAATATACAAATGGCATGTAGAGTCGTCCACAAATGATGTCGTCAGATTGAATATCGCCCTCTAGTGACTGGTCATTTCAAAAAGCTTTTAACTTCCTTATTCCTTGCCCGATTTTGTTCAAATTTTCACTGATTTTATTCAATTATCTTAAAATTTACAATAAAAGTAACTTGTAGTATGAAGGTTTTGGTTCCCTTTAAGTCAGTTGCTAATTACCATATTCATAAATATATATTAATTAGCATATGAACAAAATGCCATGTGTTTGGGTGTGTACATGTATGCAGTGTGGATTTTATGAATCATACTATGAGTGTTGTGCTGCCACTGATTTCAGAACAATATTTTCTGTTGTCAAGGCTAAAAACAAGTAAAATTATTAATAAATAAAGAATTAAAATCATATTTCCCGGTTTTTCCATATTTACCGGACGCCTATCTTATTTACCGGACGGTATTTACCGGTATTTACCGGCGGTAATTACCGCCACCGGTATTTACCGCCCAACCCTGAAAATACCCGATTCATTTCTCCTTAAAAGTGTCAAAGAATGCAAATTTAGGATTACCTTCAAACTAATCTGCATAGTGCTTTGTGGTAGGCCGATATAAGATAGGAAAACAAAAATCATACATTCCTTGCCCTGCATGTTTCTAAGAAAAATATTATAATCATCAGCATTCGCTTCACTTCCCTTTTTAAATGGTGTGAAATACATCGATGTTTAAAATCAATCAAACTCCTGTTATTGAGAAATATGTTCATTCATTATGGGACTAGGCTGCTTAAGCAAGAGTTTTATAAACCTTGTTATTTTCGTGTGATTGATTTTCACGCTGAGCGACCCCAAAACATTTCGCTGTTTCTTAAATTGCGTTGAACGCAATTTAGCCGTTCAATACATGCATAAGAAGTCATGCTTATATTTCTGTGAGTTCTAAAATTCGCGCTTGCTGATCTAAAAGCGAAATCCATGAAAATCAATGTACCGCAAATATATCTATTTCTACAGTAGTCCATTAGGTGATGTCATTAATTTTCTTATTATCCGATACGCAGTTGACCTAAGATGCAAAAAACAATTTAGTTGCCACAAAAAACTAGATGGAACTTCGACTGCGCGCAGTCGAAAATGATGCCTCCGTCATAGAGCAATTTTACAAACCAAAACAGAAGCAATTTTTCAAATTCAAGTTCGATGTAAGGCATTAATTAAAAGGTTCTCAGAATATCTTGATTACAAGGTTTTTTTCATACATGTATATACAGTGTATGTATGACCCTTTGATCTTTGACCTGTGACCCTAAAATCTAATCGGATCATTGGCTTTGCAAGATATACATGTCCTAAGTTTGATTGTAATTCATTCGTCAGTTCTTATGATATGCTTTAACAAGCTCTTTGTGCATGCATAATAAGCCTCATGACCTTTGACCTGCGACCTCATGACTCCAAATTCTAATCCGTTCATTGGCTCAGCAAGATACATACATGTCTTGAGTTTGATGGTAATCCATCCATCTGTTCTAATGATAATGTGATCACGAGCTATTTTTGCATACATAATGAGCAGTGTGACCTTTGACCTTGTGACCCCAAAATCTAATCAAGTCATTAGCTCTGCAAGTTACATACATGACAAAAGTTTCGCAGGAATCCATCAGCCGGTTCTTGAGATAAAGCGATAACAAGAACGGGGCGTACATGTACGTACAGACGGACGGACAACCCGAAAACATAATGCCTTCGTAATGGAGGCATAAAAATTGTGCTTCACTTCCTTGACAGTAAAAATTGTCCCCCTTTCCAGTTGAAGCTAATACCAAGGTCATCACTACTACATTGGACGTGTAAATTTTCAACGATCTCAAAAACTTTGCAAGATCATGTGACATCTTTGTGATAAAAATGATACATGCAACATACAAAGCAGGGCACAACAAATGCTTAGTCACTAGATTCCTAATTATGCAAAATAGTGCGCTTGTATTAGTAAGTAATTAGTAAGTACAGTAAGAGCATTAAAAGCTAGACAGAGTGTACCGTAATTAACGTTGTATAAACTGCCCACTTTTTTTGCCGGTTCCGTGTTAAAAAACCCACGTGGGAAGGCCTTTCATTTAACTGCGAGGTTCAGCTGAATGAGTAAGATCGTTAATGTAAATTAAAAAACAGTAGAGGACCTAGGATAGGACCTTGTGGTACACCATGTAATAGAAGAAAATTGGAGGAATTATTATTATAAACTACATATTGAGATCTATCAGAAAGATTAATTTCAAATCAAGATGACAGACAAACTTGAGTGTTGTCTTAGTTTCCGAGTGGTAAGTCAACACACCGATTACTGAGCTGGGAGACATTGCCAGGCATAGCGCCATAAATCAAAACTATAAAATTTTTTTTTTTTTTTTGGTGTACCGTGTATAAACCACACCCCCGACTTTGAATTTTTTTCGGCGGCAAGAAGGTGCGGTTTATACACCGTTAATTACGGTAGGCCAAATCCATGAACAAATTTTTTTTTCAGATACAGTGTTGTATTTCAAAAGTTTGAATTCAAACAAGCAGGACCTAAAACAAACATTTTGTAGTGAAGTTTTTTATCTGAACTATAAAACTTTTTTTTGGGGGGGGGTGGGTGGGGGGTTACATTGACTGTCCAACCATGTTTGACTTGATTTGATTTGATCAGCCATGACCAACGACAAATCATCCATCCTTGTTCTGACGTAATCAGTGACGCTACCTCCACAGAATTCCCTTAAATATGAATCGCACTTCAGCTAAGATAAACACGTTTCACTTTACACTCTGTCAGAGCATGTCCATGTCATATGTGCATTCATAATTCTTCGCTCTCCATCGGGTCATCAAGACAGTAAGTATGCAGTCTCCAAACTTGGTCTCCAAACTTGTTCTCCACAAACTTGTAAACTTGAAAGCACACAACGGTATTGTTCACTTGGTCTTTTATCAACACTGTGCTCAATATTCGCACTTATGCTAGGCAGAGATTGAAAAGATTTCTAGAGTTTGTAAGAAAACAGGAAGTTGCAGGGAAATATTTCAATAAAGGACTATCTTTACACTTCTACAATGTCAATTAGATAACAAACATGTAATAAATTTGACAAGGAACTGTATGAAATTCCCATGTACATGTACAATGTAGTAACTGGCTTCCCTCTTAACTTACATGTACATGTAAGTTGCGTATCTTATGTATGTGCATCCCAATTTTGTTTCCGATAAAAATGCAAGGAAGTTGCACTATACTTCCACTAAACTTTTCTTGTATCGTAGCAGCAAGATATAATTTATGCTACTTGTACACTGTACATGTAACTAGTGGCCCGTGTTTAGCTATACGGTTGTGACTGAAAATTTGAAAATCTTCGTAATTTCTTGTGAAGTTGGAAATGAGATCTAAATGCATTCACTTCATCTTTGTTTACTTTTTTTAATAGATCTAATCCAGATTAAATATCTATGCAAATTATAGCAGTACTCTGAGCAAACATAATACAATGATAACTAATTAAAAACATATATGACAAAATTCTGAAATAAATGCAGTCAAAACTTGAGTTTCAAATCTGAGGGCTTATTTGATTTTTTGATAAATTTGAATTCAAAATAATTATCTTCCTGTGACATAAACACAAATAGATAAGTTTAGGAATCTTCTGTGAACATTCTGGGATCTTCTTCTCAATCGGTATGTCAATTTATCATTAACTCAAGAAAAGCTATGGTTACTTTCCAATATAAAACAAGAAAGTTACACTGTACATGTCTAATAGTGACTCATCCCAAATATTTATCTGTGAGCCAGCAGGGCTTGGTTGGTTGGTTTTTTTTTTCCGTATAAAAATTCAAATACATACAAAAATACAATAATACAAATCAAGAATTAAAAACGGCTAGAAAGCTCTATTCAGAGCCATTATCAAAATGGCTCTGTTCTTCCTAGGGGTCCAAAAATAATTAAACATAGAAATAAAACACAAAATATTAAGAAAATAAAACATTACAAATGCACTACATGTATCTACAACCCCCTCCCAAACCCTCTATAACACATTATGAATACGACTGTTCCCTTCCCCCTCCCTGTTGGCAGTTACTCTTCTGATATTGTGTAGGTAACGCCTTTCAGACTCTCAAGTGGAATATTGAAGGAAAATCTAGGGTTGATTTAATTCTGATATGCCTGTCATTTTATAATTGACATGGAGAGCGTCCATTCAATTTCATGAATGTAAACATTGTATTTAAAACCAATCCGGTCCATATCATCAGGCTCACAATCAAAATCACAACATCGTTTGGCAAAAGCTTTATAGGAAATCCATTTCATTTCCAGAATCATAATCGTTGTTGAAAATATATCATTGCTTGTTGCCAATTATAAGAAATTACAGGAGGTCTGAAGTTCAAGAGAGCTCCTTTTTTCTGGCCATTATATTCTCTATTGTCTCCGTCCTCTTCCTCTGCTGCTATTCAGAGGCTCGTTATGAGACAGGAAGCTATACCAAGGATGTAAGTAACCTAATTTAAAGGAAACTCTAGATATGGGCACTTCCAAAATACAGTTTGCTGGTTAGGTGGGAGGGGGGGGGGACAAAATATTAAACAGTAGGCTTATTTTTGAGGCAATTCATTACTCCATTTGCATTTTCTCACAAATTCTGTTGAAAGGACTGGTGATGTGTTATTTCATTTAGCTTCTAAGACTACATGAACGACTGGTTAGCTTTCCCTGTAATGGCAAAGTGAGAAAGGGAAGGATATGAGAAATTTAACAAGGTTTTACAGGCTGGGGTCTTTGATGGTTGTGTTAGAATGCCACCTTGATTGGTTCTGTCCAAGCCTATAAAATTTGAATGCTTCAGGTTGACTGACTACGATGAGCCACACAGTTAAAACGTTGAATCGGATAGAAACGCACCATGGGAATAACTGAGCGTAAGAAGGTCAGGGTGACCTTTAGCTAGCTCAGCCATCCTAGCTCATATTAAAAGTTACATTCATTCTAATATTAAGCCACTTTTTCTTTTTCTTCCTGATCATATTAACAGAACAATCTCAAATGTCTATTGTTGTATTGGACTTTCCGAATATCATTAGATTTAGATTCTTTTAATATTTTTTTCATCCAAGGATTCAAATACAATTTGAATTCTATTCTTAACTTAAACTTTTTGGATATCACCATCACCATCCCCCTTTAGTTCTGACTTCAGTTTGTCTCACGAATTAATTCTGATGCTGCATGATCATGATACATGTAACACTACATTGTACATGTTAAGTGTAGTACAATGTACATCACTCATTTAACACCGGCAATCTAAGGGTAGGCCAGTTGTATCAGTGAGGCTATGAAGCAAAATCAGTCTACATGGTACTTGTAGAGACAGTAGATAACCAAGCAAAACAAACAATGAGTTGATAAATCTTTGAGAGAAGTTTGCAAAAAATGACTTTTCATGGGGGCTTTCCATGTGGAAAATCAAAACAATGGAAATAAATTAGGACATATCTTCATCTTTGTGATTTTACCATTGTCATTTTGCTGAAAATGATTCATTCTGTTCTCTTCAGTACACGTTAAAAGTTTATAAAATTTGACCACAGTCGAAAAATTACCCTCTCCCCCTCCCTTTAAAGAAAGAGAAGAAATAATATCAAAGTGCATACATGTCAACAAATCTTTTGGACAATAGATGCATCCGTATCTTCTGTTTTTGTCTTGGAACAAATGCTCTCTCTTACAAGACACTTACATTAACCTGCATGTGAATGACAACTGTCCGTGGCTAGACTACTTCTGTGTATACACTGTACATTGAGTCTTCCAGGGAAGATACTTTCTACAAGGGGCCTTTTGTATGCTCCATATTTTCTAATTAGGATCTTTGTCCGGTCAGTTACAGTATGATTGGATCGAGGAGAGCTTCAAAATCTAATTTTGATTCTCTTCCTGTCCAAGAACAGAGGTTATTAATAAGAGGAGCTGGGTTAGTTGGATAAAGGCTCCGAGATGGCAATCACTCAGGGGCAGGGCAGAACCTTACAAGTGTTCAGGGATTACAGGGCACCATACTGATACACAATAATATTGAGTAATACATGTACGTGTAGCTGTATTAAAGTCATTACATTTCTTCTTTCAAAGAGGAAGTTTCCATGGAAACGGTTGTGGTGATTTGTGGTTACAATCAATATTCCATCACATGAATGAAAATCTGCTTAAAGGGGAAGTCCACGCTAATATCAAATTGGTTTTAAATAGAAGCAGAAAATTTAGAGAAACGATTCAGTAAAAGTTTGAGAAAAATCAAACAACAAATAAGAAAGTTATGAATCTTTCAAAATCATGAACATCATGGAATCTTTGAGACATATTGGCAATGCGGTCAGAAATTGTGATGTCATCCCCTCACAATTCACCACTGATCTGAATGACTGAATGACCCAAAATCTCCAAAATCTCCAAAATGGAATTAAGTGACATTTCTTGCATTTAACAAGGATAAAATGTGAGGGGCTGACATCATACATGTACATGTACATTGTCTGATTTTTCTCAAACCTTCACTGATCTGCTCTTCACTTTTTTCTCCTTGTATTAAAACAAACTTATAATTACATGTAGGTTGGACTTCCCCTTTAAAGCCAAGCACATGAAATTAAGGGCTGCAGTTTGGTTATTCTGCAACAGCTGATTGTACACTGTACATGTCCTTGAATGTGGTCTACATGTGGGCTACATTGTACATGTACATGTACACATTTCTTATAGAAGCTGGCAACAGAGAAGAGTGAACTTGATTGAGACATTTCTGTGGCAAACCAAACAATAAAACATACAGGCCTTCATAACAGGGTAACATAAGTTTCCCCTACATACCGGTAGTTCTCTTCGTTAAGTCCTCTTCAATCACACTTATTGAACCTTTCCATTAAGATTTTATACAATAAACAGTTATACTAAAAAGTTGATGTTTAAATATATAATACTGCAAAAATTAAAACTATTGAGAATAAAATTCAAAATGATGAAATTACAACATTGCATTTTTCCCAAAATTCTCACCCAATTTTACTAGAGTGGGCTACATGTGTGTATGTGTAACTGTGTCTTTTTTTATAGTTTAGGGGCAAATTGCCCTCACCTATTGTTTTTCTTCTTCACAAAGTACTTGGCGGCACATTCATACATTTTGTACATGTACATGTATCTCCCATAGATACAAAAGAGACTGGTTCAATTGTTCTGATTTCAGTGCAAGCTAGGGTTTCTGTAGGCCTCCTACTTTGCCATCACATGAAAAGAAAATAAAATCTGCATTATTTACAGGATGACTCAGTTTTAAACAAAGTGTTAATTGGTTTCCTTCCACAAAGACCTACATATCATGTACAAAACGTACTCAACCACAAGGCATTAGGCAATATATTGATAGTTTGTGGTAAGTTTATCATTCAATCTAATGAGAATGGTTATGCACTGTTGCCCATGAAGGTTACAGAAAAAAATTCTTCCTCCTTTTTATGAAAAAATTGTGACAATATGGTTTATTCTTGATAGATAAAGTTTAAATCTTCTCAGAAATTTATCTACATCAAGAACAAATTATATTGTCACAATCATTGACAATCATTACATGAAAAAATGGTTTTAAAAATATTCCAACTATTTATGGACAACCGTGTATATATATATATAGACCTATAAAACATGTACAGAGTATGTAGTACCAAAAAGAATTCAATGGGAAAATACATGTACCGGTACTGTGTTTTAATTGAGATGTTGCCCATGAGGTGACTGAGTTTTAAAATGAGTCCATATATACCAATTTGATACTACAGGTGAAAGACTGACTAACACTTGGCATACCTCATCTTTATAATAGTTATAATATGAAAACAGAAACACCTTTCAATAAACTAATTGAATGCAAAGTTGCAAACATTTTTTATAAAGGCAGGCCCATGCATGCCCATGGTATTTCACTTTTATGAATTACATGTAACAAGTACAGGGATGATAAATGATTCAAATTAGTTCACATAAAAGAGCTTGAGATTTTTTCCTAATTCATATATATTTATGAGCATTCCTCATTTCTTACAACTGTCAAGTATGAGGTTCAAATTTTGTATTCAGAACTGGTCGTACCAATAAGTAACAAAGACTCATTTCATTCCCAACCTGCAGAATGCTGTCATTAAATTTGTTAGTTTTGCTACGTTTTTATTTAGTTTTATTCAGTTGGTTTTGTTACATTTTGTTACATTTTGTTTAGATTTTTGTTTGGGGAGGGGGTTTCTTTTCTTATTGTTTGTTTTTCGGGGATGCGTCTTACACACAACAAAAAAAGTTTTAAGAATTGATTAATGCCCCTCCACCTGGCGCTATGCCTAGCAGTTTGACTCACCACTCGAAAACTAGAACAACTCACAAATTTGTCTGTCATCTTGGTTTGAAAGTCATCTTGGTTTGAAAGTAATCTTTCTAATAGATCTCAATATGTACAGTAGTTTATAATAATAAATCCTCATGTTTTTCTTCTATTACACACGGAGTACCACAAAGTTCTATCCCAGGTACTCTACTGTTTTTAATTTACATTTTTTTTTTTTTAATTGTTACTATTATTTGTGACAAGTTCACAAGCACCAATCGGGGCCTTCAACTGCACATCAAGGTTAAATGAAAGTCCTTCCCAGCGTGGGTTTTCAGAAAACAAAACAACAACAAATAAAAAAAAAACATTTCCCCCCCCCCCAAAAAAAAAAATAAGGGTGCGCCTTACACACATGTGCTTCTTATTTACAGTACACCATTACTCATGAATATTAGTCAAAACCTTGGTAAAACTCTTGAGATATTGCATGATCTGTAGTGTACATTTATTCATTCATGTATGCATTCAAAGCTGAAATTATACATGCACTCATGTCATAATCAGGCCACATGAGACCAAATCAACATTTCAACATCGAATTACTACTTCTTTTCAAACTCCTTTGTCTGTAGGCAAAGCAATTGAAATGCATATTGGTTTTTCTATAACTGAGAACAAATTGAGTTGAATTGACCCATAAATTACTATTTATCTCATGTAATTATTCCTCTGAGACTAAATTAATGGACGTGAAACGAAACAATGTGTAATGAGTGCATGAATACACCTACTGTATATATCACATCAACACGATCAAATCTTAATGACAGATTAAACTTTTATGCTAAACCAAAGAGGCATTAAAACGTCAAATGCCTATCAAATCAATCACCCAAATCAAATACATATAAATCCAAGCAAACAATTCACTTTCAACATGTTCCTGTTGATAAAATATTGCTAATACTATATGTACACCATGTGCAACTTCCTGATACATTGTTAGTGACCTTCTATAATTTGAGGATAAGTATGTGTAAATATTAATAAAAAATACACAATCAACCTAACAAATACCTTAACAGAAACCTTGAATATCAAAACAAAACCACGCAATATTTAGGCTGTGTGTAGTTCGCAGATGTAATACTAAATACTGGTATGTATGCCTACACAAAGGCTACTAATCTAGAATGAAAGATAGACCCTGTAAAAATTGTTTTTCAATACTGATTGTTCATCATGTGTGTTTACTATTTTAGATTGATATCTATTTCCTTTTAGCGTGGTTTTTGTAAAAATCATTTTGTCTACAGCTCAATAAAAAGATCCACAGTTTGCTTCATCACATGAGATAAATACTGCATTTTCAGTCCATATTTAAGCCGAGAGAATCTAAAAGGCTGCTGCCAATAAGAGGCCTACTGTAGTCCAGCTTAATTTAATGTGATATTGCATATATTTTATACAGGATGGTATCGTTTGTTAGCTGTGATTTCAATGAAACAAATCTAAACTTAAAGGTTAAGACCAGTTTTATAAATGCCCCCCTCTAAAAAAATGAAATGGAAGCTCTTATTACCAATTATGTGAAAGAATATGTTTTGAGTTTTGACTAATACATGATCATAAAAATTTTGCCAAGAAACCGCATACTAATTGATATATTTGGTAAATTATTATATCTATTTGGACCTGATAGATACAATGTATAACGCACGTGTTACGCACGTGTGTGGGCAGTCCCATATACATCTTTCTATGTACAGTGCTTGTATATTTATCAAGACTGGGCCAAATTTCTTATCATTTTGATAATTCCAGAACCTTGCAGTACACACCAATACTTACATGTATATGCTAGATGATTAACCTTTTCTGATCGATTCCACGTTTCTTTTACAATGCAACTGCATGACCATAACTGGTCTTTATCTTTAACTTTAAATATGCAATGCAATGAGAAAAAAAACTATCAGTGAATATTGAACAGCATGGCCTGAACTCAATAAATTTTCTGGAATGATTTCACATGATAATCTTGAATTTTCTAAAGTAACATGTTCTTCAAATTCTAATACTTTGCACAAGTCTGTCCATCAATACATATTGTTCAAAATTGTCTGCTATTTACATTGTGTAGTATCAATAAGAAGTCTCACACAACATTCTTTGACAATTAAGATTGATATTTTGATATCACAAGGGAAAAAACTTACAAATGTATGATCTATCATTTCCATTTCTTGAACTATCAAAATTGCTAAAAGAGATTTTAATCAAAGATACAGTTGAATAATTCCTGAATCATAAAAGATACATGGGCAGTTGTTTTGTTTAGAATGGACAGCTCTCAAAAAAGGTTTGCCCAAAGATTATGTAATGTACCGTAGCATAGGGTGATAAACATTGAAGGCAATAATTGATCTACTGTAAGCCCAAATTATGATCAACTGAGATTCAACATATATATATCTGCCTCAAAGACATACAAATGACAAGGTGAAATAGGTTAGAAAGCTCTATAACAGGCCTTCTCAACTAGTTTCTGAGAAGTGCCAAAACAAAAAGAATTTGTAGTTGAAGTGCCAACCTGTATGTTTGACTGTGCTGCAAGGGAGCATAACGACCTAGCCAAAAACGAGTGGGATCCAGGGGCAAAGTCCCNCCCCCCCCCCCCCCCCCCGAAGCTGGTGGATTTTAGGGCTTTCTAAAGACCCAGATGTGATTTTTTTTTTTAACACCATTTTATTCCAAAATATATCAATCATAATTTCATATAGATGTGAAAAAATAGGTACAATTCCTGGGTACAATTGCACTGGAGGTAAATTTTTATGTAGTTATTTTGGTGCAATAAACACAGAAAATGTCAAAATTACTGGTAAGTGAAAATCAACAAAACAAAGAAATAAGATGTTTCCAGAGATCTGCAATGTTCAAATTGGTAGCACATCGTAAGCTTATTGTTGTTTAGAGCTAAGGTTTAGAGGCGTATAAAATGGTAAAAAACAATAAATTTCCCTTTCTTCTTGTTTGTTAAGCAGACATTTTGTGCTCAACTCAAGTTCGACTGGACTTCTTGGTTTTGCCGAGTTTTGAATTCTAAAATATAGTTTGCAACAGTCGCGCACCACTCCTACTGAACGCAAGCGCCACAAGTGGCGTGCATGCTGTCAGTTGAGAAGGCCTGCTCTATTAACATACTTTACATGTTCATGTATCTAATGGACACTCCATTTTGTTGATACTTGATAGGGTAATTCACTTTGAGTCTAAAACGTTGTGGCAAACAGAATACATCATCAATCATCATGATTGTAACTCTGCCAACATGACAAAAATTAAAATAGTCCACTTCTGGGTA
This sequence comes from Hemicentrotus pulcherrimus, assembly GCA_003118195.1. NCBI lineage: Eukaryota > Metazoa > Echinodermata > Echinoidea > Camarodonta > Strongylocentrotidae > Hemicentrotus > Hemicentrotus pulcherrimus. Next base: position 168,974 of record BEXV01000271.1, on the reverse strand, counting down.
ATCTAATTAACTATGAATGATTTATCGTACAGTCAATGGGTTGTTTAGACTCAGCAAAATATAAACAAACCAACAATCACTTGCTGGAAAGCATATTTACTGAAGCATAACTCACAACTCCACATACATGTATGAGAATCCAAGCAATGCGCATGGTCTAGACTTCTACCCAGATTTCCTCATCTATGTTTGTGTATTATGTATGCATTTTCTACTCAAATTAGCCAATCATAACTTTCTCATCCTTGTTTAGATGTCCTCCAACTTTCACTAATCTCATTTTTCTGTCTTCATTGAAACAAACTACATATCAGCAAAATGCAAATCAGGGAGGACTTCCCCTTTTAAGCTTATCATTTTTTTACACAAATGTATTACTTTTATTAAATTAAATCCTGAATGAAACAGTGAAACAACCTAAAAAATTGGCATAGAATTTTAATCATGACCACCCCCCCCCAATGGTGAAACTTTAAGAGATATCTTTGAAATCAGAAATTGAATCTCAATGACGTAAGTACGTTTTCTGTTGAAGACTGAAAAATCATAAGGAACACACAAGTACAATATGACTGAGCTAGGGTACATTTCAGGAAATTCAGGAATTGAACACAGGAAAACAAAACACATCAACAAAATCAAATTAGCAGTTTCAAAAAGGCAAGAAAGATAAAAATAAATACATTGTTGAAGCTTGAATCATTGAACTAATGAAAACTCACCAAATAACATACAAACAAAAACATTAATTCCAACATTAATATAAGACACATTAACTGAACCACTTAAGACTGCCCTTCCCACACAAAATAAAATCGTCAATACTTATTATTAAATACAAATATTAGATTATTCAGATTCACTAAGGTAAAATCTTAGCCTTACAGTTACACATTATTAATGTTAGTTTGGAAATCAATGTTATATACTTTACCATAAAAGGTAAACGATTCATAACAGAAGATCATCTACATGTAGATGGTAACATGGGATTTAGCATTGACTCTCTATGCTTTGCTGGAGTGGGATTTAGCCCATGTTGAGTTTACACTAGGCTATGAAATAATTTTCTGATTACCAACCAGAAATACAATAGAACTTTTAAAACTGATTTTTGCAAGCCATCTCTGGTGGAATGGTTTTTTAAATCATATCTGGACTTGAAGTTTGTGCATCACGCTGTGGGGTGACGAGCAAGGCACAGATGGGTACAAATTGGACACCAACCACCAAGCAGAGGTGAAGATCTATATTCATCTGATATCATTGAGATCTATCCAAAAGACATTCAACCGTACTAATGAAATAAAACCAAAAAATGTCCTTACCCAGATGTCAGAGTTGAGTAGATTGCTGGGACCGGTGGCATTTTGAAGCAGGTCTTCGATTGCAACTGTGCAGTTTGCAACGAATTCCGACTTGATCATGGAGTTATTATAAACAGTGAATATCAGGTTCTCTCCATTCTGGATTTTGGTTTCAAATTCTTCATTCCAAGTGGGAGAGAATGATTTTTGTTTGATGGTTGTCTTTCCAACATGTACGTCATCAACACTGACTTCAATGAAAGGATCAATGGCAGCGGTGACCGCCTTCGCAGCATCCTTGCTACTGCTAGCGAAACGCGTTGCGAAGTCGGTAGGTTTTAGATCCACCGCCTCGCAGATCTTCAGACGGAAAGTCCCGTTAAAAACCACCATTTTGCAGGCGATTCCTGTCTTAAAAACTCACAAATAGGCAACCAAATGAAGGGAAATATTCTCACAGAATGATTATCTCCCTTCTTAAAGCACCTTCGGAGGCAAATTTGGGTTCTGATTCCGAAGTTTTCACGAGCTGTTAGAAGCCATCGATTTCCGATGACAGAAGCTATATTATTGTCACTGAGTATCCCTTGTTCGCGCGTATCGCACCCACTGCACTGGCTTACGTACACTGCTACGAGCACTGCCCTAGCTTTCGGCGAGCGAGCTAGCTCCCAGCTGTGCCGCTGAATTTCGTTACACGGGAGCACAGAGCAAGGGAAAGGATGTCGGTTAGCTGTGCAGAGTCTACAATGTTGTTGTTTATGAAGATCCGTCCCATAAGGCAAAGTACATGAAGAAGAGACTGGTGAAAATCACTTCTTATTGATGAGGAACTGTGTATCCTCTTCTTGTATAAAAAAAACTGAGAAGGTTATAAAGGGGAAAAGGAAGGGGAAACCTTTAAAACTACAGGGTGAATTTTCATGAAAAGCATAAATGTTCTGGGATAGCATAAGATAACTCACAAAAAATGAGATCATGAAAGGGGAGGGGCAGTTCATAATGGTCACCAGACCAATCTCTTCGTGATGGGTGTGACCGAGAAGGGGATTCCCCGTGATTACAACACCTGTCCTCGTAGGGGGTAAAAGAGTCCCCGCGGGTAGCTTAAACCACTAGTTAAATGAGGAGAACCGCACAATATTTTTCAATTTCCTACAATATTTCTGATGTGACCTTCAAATTTTCATTTGAAATCATACATGGTTTCATAGGAATAGCAGTATGAGGGTATTCGCCGGGTATTTGTTTTGTAAGTGATTAGAGTAGGAGACGGTCCAATGGATATTCATCGTGTTTTCAGCATAAATGCAACATGTTTACTTAAAAGACTTAAATTGCCCGTGAGAACTTTAGCCATTTTTTTTCCATAAAGGAATTTTTTCAATGATCAATTTGACCCCTGCCTTTCCAACAGCTTTAATTTTTGGTCAGAATTGGGTTTCACCTCTCATCTTGATGTGTGACGTACTTTGTTTTATTCATGTTCGTCTAAAATTATCAAACCAATTCAATGTTAATTCAATTTTAATTATGTTTCCAACTAAACATTACAAATCTATTAGTAATCATTATCAACATTTAAGGAATAAATATTGGAAACGAAGCGGTCCACTAAAAAGTAATGCTTTTACATTAGTTGTGGACCCCTCAAATGATCATTAGGAATAAGGAATAAACAAATTCGTAACTGCAAAAAGAAACTACAAATAGGAAAAAATGTGGATGCCAACAGAGACGAGAACGGGACAAGGGAGTACTTTCCATGACAAGGATAGGAGAATACGGTCACAATACATTACCTTTTGCATGTATTTGTTCCTTATTTGATCTATTTCTATAAACGTGATGTACTTATTTCTTGAAATGATGTATTTTCTTGAGTATCACTGCAACGCCAGTGGAAACCAAATTTCTGTGTAACTTGTTTGCAAAGACCAAATAAAAAAAAAAAAATGTATCTTGTATCTTGTATCTCAAAGAAAGGACAATGCCAATAAAGAATTGAGAGATCGTCGGAACAGAAAATAATACAAAAGGATGAGCTGCATGTGATGGGGTTGAGAAAAAGATGAGGAAGGAGAAATGTGCGTTAGAAAGGAGATATGCATGAGAGAACACAGCATCAAATTATACTTTGTCAGCGAGTAGACAATTATCTTGTTTCAAAAAAAAAGGACAGACATAATTATGAGGACGGGAAAAGAATAAATGAGTGATATAGTTCAACGAAGTTCATAAGATTGTAATAAAAACAATATCAATTTTTTGTTTGTTTTGTTTTGTTTTTTTTTCTTAAAAATATCAATCGATGGAGCATTATATTTTCATCACTTAAATGATTCAATAACTTTGGACCTTCATAATACATAAATGTATTTTGAGCTAAGAGGGCCGCAAGAGAGGTCAATGACAATTTTCGAATTTCTTGTTGGGTAATCATGAAACTGAGCTATCTACAAACAAAAAAACATTTCTTGAAAAACAGATGGCAACATATTATTTTTATAATTATAAATAAAAATACCTTGTTGAAAAAAGTATCTTATTTCAAAAAACATATATGGGAGCTAAAGTGAATCATTTTTTTTGTTATAACAACAATTTATTTAATGATGTTTGATGTGTAAACTAAGGTACCATAATTCAAGTTTGGGAGTATCATAAAACTATAATGAGTTGAAAGAAAGATATGTCTTTGCTTTATTATTGATACCTTTCGGGAAATTTTTACAAATATTGTCGATGTGATATTTCCAAGAAAACTTTTTATCAACTGTTACACCCAAAAATGTTTTAAATGAAACATACTCCGATGGGGGCATTTTCCAAAACTGTTAGCTGGCAACGGATCTATAGATTTACTAAACATAGGCCTATTTCATTTTCTGGGGATTCAATGATAATTTTTTCGCTCTAACCCACGATAATATTACACGTTTCAATATCAATTATTTCAACTAATCTTTAAGAGTCATCAGCAAAACACATACTATAATGCTATTTGGGGGCTTTTTTATAAATAAGATATTTATGGTCCAAACTCTTGCAAAACATCAAGTGCCAATAAGTAATAGTAATAAAACAATAATAATAATAATGCTTGTAAGTGTCGGATTGCATGGTGATGTAGATATATAGTAGGTTTGCACCTGTGTGTGAGCAGTGGCGTACGCAGGATTTTTTCAAGGGGGGGGGGGTTAAAATCAAAAGGGGGAGTTTTCCCCAAAAACA
>BEXV01000271.1:147873-160021 GCA_003118195.1 Hemicentrotus pulcherrimus | reverse complement strand
GTCGGCGCATTGAATAATATTGTTATCAGATGATGTAAATGTCGTTGAAAAAGCAAGTCAAAATGGCAGCATGTGGTTACCGATTGATGAGCACTCTCACAGGGGCTTGCAGACGTTCATCTGTAATAATGCAAAACAGGTTAGTGCTCTTAATAACGCCTCATTTGGTCTGTAATTTGTGTATTTGGGGAAGTCCAGTCCCACCTACCTAATAATTTGTAAGTTTTTCGCTTTTCTGAGATAGATGTCATATCGCTTTTGATCTGAAATTAAAATTTATGATGTCTTCATGTAAAGACCGTGTGTGTGTGTGTGTATTGGGTTTTTACAGATGTGTATCAATCAGATATGATTATTTACGTCTGGGGACCGACCTTTAAACGTCACCATCCAAAAGACGCAACTCGGTTTTGAACCTGCATCCTCGCCTTCGGCTTCGTCAACGACATCTAGCATCTTTGACTTTGAGCTCGGTACAAAAAAAGAAAATGATGCAACGTTAGTCTATCTTAGATAATGTAAGTTAGTAAGGGTAGATCTAGTATTGAACCAACAAGTTTTTCTTTAGACTCTAGACTCTAGTTGAAATATAATTTTAAGTCCACTGATTTGTTGTTTGGGCGCTAATTCAGAACCATATCCATACTTTGACGCTTAACTCCGGCTAGAAATACCTAGACCAAAAATGTTTGTCTCTTTCGTTTGTTAGCCTCTTATTTAGGTAGGGCCAGCGCTTCTCTTTAGAGACAGAAACCGACCATGCATAGGGTCTGCTCTGCAAACTCGTTAAATGGATCTAACCACTAAATTCTGGCCAAACTTTTGGACTAAAATGTCACTTTAGATTCATATCAGATGTTATTTTTGAAAATTAGGCCAAGGGTGATTTACATCGGTTTCACTTTCCATATTGACTGTATGATGCGTTCAAGGATCCTTTTTTTCCCAGATTTTCTCCGTCTACGTTGAGCTCCATGTTGAAATGTTTAAACTCTTACTGTGCATGAAGGAAGATGATGTCATACATTGGTGTGCACACAAATTGCTTTTTTTAACGTAATAATTAATAGCAATTAGTATAATAAGGCCAGCAAGCAGGGAATTTGCTAAATTGTTTAACAGGACTAAATCTTGCTCTGTTTAGCCCATTGCCCATGGGAACTGGGTGATTCCTGTGTTGATACAAAGTATTGCCAAGACGAGCAACAATTTCCCCGACAATGAACTTGCCGTGAACTTGCCGTGACTCCAAACCAGTCATATCATTTTAGAACACCATCTCTAGGCAACTTTAAGTTTGAAAAAATTGAAAAAATGAAAACTAAAAATTGATTTAAAAACTTTTTTATTAATCTTCAAGCTCTCATTTCACTGATGAGTTCTTATTGGTGGAAATATAAAAGCTTTATACAAGCATAAATACTCTTTGTATAATTTTACAATGCCTCAACATGTAAATAAGATAAATAGTAATTTGTAGTTTTGTACATACATTGGTCTACAATAGAAAAGTCACCAAAGATCAAACAGTGTGTACTTACAGGCCCATACGAGTGACAACAATTTTCTGGAAGGTATTTCTGCAGATATTCTCCATTTTCAAGCATAGACTTGATACATAATTACAAATCATATCACATAATTATTTGATCAATAAATGTTCAAACTATGAGTCATAAAATATCCTTTTTTCATTATTTTCTGAACAAGAAATAAAATCAGGGCCTTCCTTCGATTGGATTTGAGTTACGGTATCCTCCTTCTTACAAATTTCTAATTGCTTTGGCGCAACCTCAAGTTTGATCAATTTTTTATAAATTCTTCAATGTTATTAGTAAGTAAGTAACACATAATTTCATGTACACATTGAACGTTTGTATCATTTGTGCTCCCACTCATATATTTTTACATTTTCAAATAGTTTGGGTGAAATTAAGCCTCATCTCTTTGGTAAATCAGGATTAATTTGATAGATCTTGAGTGACAAAGACCATAATTTTTAGCCAATAGTATCAAAATCATGAATTTGTCTTCTATCATGGTTTTGTAAAATAAGTTGCCCGCTTCCTGCAGAAAACGGACTCCTTAGGTCTGGGACAAAAATATGACTGTCTGTCATGGAGTTGGTTTCATGAAACGACTCCAGTACATAATGGGTTAAGTTGATCTGTCAAACTGCTAGCAGTTTCTACTAACAAATTAAATATTTCATCTTGTTGAACTGTTCCCAGCCAAAACTGTCAATTGTCAAGGTATTAAACATTCTCCCAGAGGATGCTGTTATAGCACCCTCTACCCAACCAGAGGATGCTGTTATAGCTGCCTCTACCCAATCATTTGTCCAGAGTAAAGCTACTGCTGCTTCTTAGCGAACATACTGGTCCAATATTTATGAAGAATTTGTAATACTCTTTAGATTTCAAAGATGTAAACAGCACCAGAGATGAAGATAAAGAACACTTGTATAAAGGAATATATGTGCAAGTAAAAGCTATATTGAGAAAAGATTTGAGCAACAAATTTTGGCATTAAATATTAAATAAATATTATTTAACATTATGAAGTAAGTAATTGTTTTAAAGGACATTAACTTCTAATAAACTGTGAAAGGACTCTATAAATGTACTTAAAATGTACTCTTTAAACTAACAATGATATGTTTACATTTGTTATATTCTGCATGTACATGTAGGACTCAAAAATTGAAGGGTGCCTCAATCACTGGATCTAGGACTCAGCTGATGTCAACAGGAGCAGAGGCACAAGAATCAACCCAACCTGAGCTCAAACTGAGTGATAGCTGTGTAAAGGTGAGATTCAGCTCCAAAATGAATGCCAAGCCTCATGTTTTATGTCTTGTCTCTTTGTAAGTTTGAAAGCACAAACCCTGTCAGTTGTATGTCTGATCTGTGAGACTTTGTAGACTGCACAGTCTACTGCACCCCATAGGCTCTGTATTGTAGCTGCTCTTATTTGACAAAGCCAGGGATTGACAGGGTTTGGAAAGGCTCAGGGCTTCATGGAATTGTGTTTAACTTTGAATGTTAGCCTGTGCCTGCAGACAACCATTTTGTCAGGGTTAGAGCTAAAGCTTGTAGAACTAGAAGCCTAGGAGAAGCCAATGGAGTTGAATTATCTATAGGGTGTAGAGTGTATTGATCTCAGAATGAATCTTACAACATTTAATGTCATTGAGTGTGTTCCTTATCCTGTGTAAAGAAGAATTTTTTCTTATAGCTGTATAATTATAGATCATCATGGTTTTGTAAAAGATTTTTTTTGTTGCTTTTTCTGTATAGCATTCCTTCACTTTATGTAATCATGATATCTGTTTACCAGTAAATTCACAATGTATAAGCTTCAACTACAAATGCAATATGCACTAAAATGCATCTTTTTCAACAAAGATAATTGCATGTGTATTAAAGATAAATGTGAGTTCTGGTTAAAAAAAAAAGAAAATTAATTCTCACTGAATCAAACGAAACTTACACCGAATGTTCAAGATTACAAATAAATGTCATGTGCCAAACAATTTTGGAAGAAAATGTATACTGGCTGAGTAATGAGCATAGAAAGATAAGAAAATCAGGTAGTGCTAGCCCCGGCACCATTTGTGTAGTCCCATATACATCTTTCTGTGTACAGTGCTTGTTACTTTATCAAGACTGGGCCAAATTTATTATGATTCTGATGACTCCGGAACTTTGCAGTATCCACCAATACTAATACATGCTACATGTACATGTTCAACTTTTTCTGATTCCCTTCCAAACCTTTTCTTTCACAATGCAATCGCATTACCATAACTTTAATTAAGATAGTTCTTCATTACAACAAGCAGAACTACTACTCATGCAGTGGGACTCTGAAGTTGAGGTTTAATATTGAAGTGATTACTACCTATGCAATTTAGGCTAGATGGAGCTAAAGTGGGTAAAACAACAATTAATTATTCAAGTTAATAAATTGTATCTGCTACACCCATCATGATCATGACTTGAGTCTCATAATAATTACATTTCAAGAAGTGATATCATCCAACCCTCCTCCATCCTATATTTTCATTTTGTTCATGCAAACTTCAGCAACTGCACAAACTTGGAGAGGACAAAGAGTTTCTTAGGATTCTTGTTGAAGGAGGAGGATGTTCAGGCTTCCAATACAAGTTTGAAATGGATTCAGAGATGACAGACGATGATAGGTATGTATAAAGATGCACACAATTATTATATTGGAACCTTTCCTATTCTTGTCTTCGTCCATTCTAATTTAATCAAAAGTTAACAACTTCACAGATTGAAGGGAAGATCATTTTGCATTAAATTCACAGTTCATAGAATTTATTCAGTAATGTAAAGTCTAAAGGATTCAGCATGCCATTATTTAAACGCTGTAATTTTATTATCTCTTCCTACACTTTTGCCATTTTAGAAAGTAAGTTTCAAGTTATGTGGACATAGGATGTAGTGCATCCATATTTCTAATTTGGAAATAAAATGCTTTGGTACATGTATATGATAAATGGATAGGTAAGTTGAAAGACAGCTTTGGCCAATTTCAACCTACACCTTTGACAATGAGACAAAGTCAGTCCACACTATTATGGAGTGAAGAATTAGCCTAGAAGTAACCTCTTGGCAAAATATTACTTTAAGAAAAGAACTTTCTAGGAAGCTGAGGAGTCACAGAGGCTTTAAACAGCCTTTATGTATGCATTTCATTACTGGTATTTAAACAAAAATGTGATAACAACAGAATGTACCCATTTCATGTACTGTACATTTACACACATTTTATAAGTGTGAGAGAGAACATTATATCAGTGATGTGGAATGGAAGTATGATAGAACACGTTCATTGTTTCCATGCAGGGTGTTTGAGAGAGACGGTGCTAAGGTCGTAGTGGATGATGTATCCTTGGAGTACATCAAGGGTTCAACGATAGACTACCATGAGGAGCTTATCAGATCAGCCTTCAGTGTCATTGATAATCCTGGAGCAGAGATGGGTTGTTCCTGTGGTGCGTCGTTCTCGTTCAAACTATGACGTTCTGAAAGTAAGCCAAGATAAAAACTGTTATAAGATCTTCAGTGTTTGCATGACGTCTTTAAGAATTCATTTTCGAGCAATATTTATTGGATGTTATCAGCTTTAATTTACATGAGTGTATAAGGACAAGGATAAGGACAATGGCTTCTTGTTTAGCACCAGTAACCACCTCTGCCCAGCGTTCCAGAAACTTGCTTAAAAAAAATGTCTTGCGCATATTATGTATATTACATATTCAGCATTCATGATTATAGTCCTTGACTCCTGGGTAAAACAACTTGATTTCATCTGCAGGGGTGTTTCTGAGTTACAATATAGAGCTCCTCAATAAAAGCAAAAGATGACCGACAATAGGAGCTGCAGAGGACTTAATGTAAACTGTATAATTGCGATCACTACAGGTGGTGATACATCAAGTTTGGCTATCCTTCAGAATTTGAAATCCCCTTGCTCTAACTCTAACACAAGGCCATGTACTCATATAAAGTGTTGAAAAGTTACATTCATGCATCTTGCCTTCAAAGGTTCAAAGCACAAAACACTTGTATGTAGATTAGAACACGTCTTTTTCTGTTATGATTTTAGGTCAGATATGATTATATGACAACATGTAAGTTTCATTAAATTCATTGATCCAAAGTGTTACCACTAACTTCTTGATTCTCATACTACATTCTATGGTATTAGATTCCACTTGGTCTGTGTTAACTTTATAAAAGGATCATACTCACAGTGTTACTTACTTTATATTTATGGTTTACAATTACCCGCATATCAAGCTTGATTTTGGGATAAACTTGTGATAGTTATATATCTACACATATATGCTATTCCCAACTAGTTACATATTGTTTTGTTGAACTTACAAATGTATAAGTAACCAGATAAGTTTGCCAAGGCCACCTGGTGTAAAGTGTGGAATTTCATATAAGCCTTGTTATGACACACAAGTTGCATGATATCATTCAAATGACAAAAATTTACTGTAAATTTTATTTCACATTATATCACAAAGTAAACTTTGGAAGTTGAGGTTAAAAAATGTTTACCACCAACTTTGAAACTGCAATATTATATGCAAAAGATATGAGGCTGTACTCAAATTGTTGGAATGCAGTTTCATTAAAATGAGATATTAAGCCAAGATGAAAAAGCAAGCATGTCCATCTGTATATGCCAGTCATTTTAAAGGTTCATATTCTATTTTCTTTTAGAAGGAAATCTAAAATGGATGTTGCATGCTAATCTCAATAATAGTATCTATTTCATTTAGTTTTAAAATTGCAACACATTACTTCAGTAATGAAAGGTACATCTTACATTTGAATTTAATACCGTAAAGCAGATTTTTCAAAGCTCAAATGTGTTACATAAAGGTGTCATTTGCAACAGGAAAACAAATGCCAAGTAAAATATTTCAACTAAAGTACAGTTAACTGTTGTGCAATTTAGTATAAGATGACTTTACAGATGTTGGATAGTACCTGTTAAGTGAACACTTTAAGGTTAACAAATTAAAATTTTGATTTAAATGTATTCTAGATATCCAAAGAAATTACTATTTAAATCACAATTTATTTGTACTTCTCATGGACATTTCATCTTGGGGTATTGAGATTAAAAGACAGACATGTAATGCATATTGTCGGGCAGATTAATATACTTGTTAGTGAATAATTACATGTATATATCCAAAATGGAAAGTTAATGCATGACACAATTTGTGATTAAGCAGTTAAAGTCAGCTGTTGCAATCAAAAATCTGTAAATAGAATAAAGTTTAATTATTATATAAACTAAAATTGTCTGCATCAGAATTGATTATTTGTGAAGTACAATTTGTGATAGATTATGACAATTTGAAAATCAATTCACTTCTTTGCTCCCCTAAACCTTACATCTAATAGCTGCCAGAATAACTGATGATTTTTTTAATCCAGTTCACTCTCCGAAATATGCAACCCATTTTCCTGGATTATAAAAAATGGTGAATGTGATCGATTTGCAATTTTAAAAACTAAAACAAGTCCATGATTCTGATTTTCAGATAGTCAAGTTGCATTAATGTACATGTATACAAGTTGTGTGTACAGGTAAAAACTTCTAAATCCATTCTTTTGAATACATGATCAGGATATTTACAAAACAATTTTATTCTTCTTCAAAACTGTTTCAGAGGCATGAATTTGGATAATGCAATTTGTAAGACATTTAGTTGTGTTCAAATATTTTTCTTCAATATTCTGGCTGTGATTAATAAATTTTAATATATTATTCAATATTTCATTATTACAAGGAGAGTGTCTGTGAACAGAAGTGGGAATGAATAGAAAGAAATGATACAGTTTTGTTGGTGCAATGTGCCCCACAAATGAAGGATTAACAGTTCAAGGGTTCATTGACACAAAGACGTAACTTCATATTTTGCCACAATGAGTATTTGATATCAAAATGTTCAGAAAAATGTGGGCTTTCCAGGAAACGCAAAGACTTAACTCCACCCAACAGTCAATGGCTAGTGAAACATAGACTTAACTCCTTAAGGCCCACATGCTCAGTGACACATAAACCACTTTTTCTCAAAATGGCCAAAATGGAGTTACGTCTTTGTGTCACTGGCCCCTCAACTTGTTATTGTTTCAAAGATCAACTCATTACTTATTTCAACTGCAAGTAGGTCAAGTTCTGACTGAAAAAAGGGAATGTTGTTTACTTCAGCATTGAACATGAATCATTCCTAGATAACAATAATGAAAGACAATTTACTTTGTATTTTGAACATTTTCCAATATGTTCAGTGCCATGTCCTTGTCTTATCATGACTCCCTGTTGAGTCATACATGAACATGTCCTTTAAATTCAAGTTGTTAAAATCCCCCTTCCTTTCCCCTCCTGTGTGTGCTCAATGGTTTTATGCTATTGCAGTGGATCCACCCCCTCTATAGGCAATTGGAGGCAACACCCCCTAAAAATGTAAACAAACCCAATATTTGTTTTAAGTAGCTATGCAAGCAATTACTTCTGAGTAATATGTAGTGGACTTGTGATGTGGGTGTATTGAATGGGTGTTCAGTGAGTGGATTTTTTAAATTTCTTTCATAACTATTGTAAAAAGTATTGTGAATTAATAAAGTGACCAGGACTTTTGACAAGTGGAAGTAAGTTTAAACATGCTCAGATGGGACGACCTATGGAAGATATTCTTATGTCACTGGACAAGTTTCTGATTTGATGAAAACTTGAATATAGCTTGGACTTGAAGTGGGAGTACTTGTAGCACCAGACCCTTGCAATGGTGTGGAAATGAATTGTGATATATGAGAGACAATTACAGGATTATATCCCATGTAGCATATAGGAAACAACAGATTATACCTCAAGCTGTTTGGCAGGTAGAGCAACAACTATACCCTGTGTGCTGATGGTAAGTTATTGAGATTCGCTCAAACCTTCTTTTCTTACATTTTTCTATTTCTTTCCCTTTAAACTTTATTCAAACATTTCCTATTATTTTCTTCAGTTTTTCTCTCTCTCCTTTATTTCTCTCATTGTAAAATCCATAAAATCTTCTTTTTTTTCCTTTTTTTTCACTCCAAATTTACAGTACTAATTATTTGGTAAAAGTATCCTCGTTTAAAAGTGGTTCATGCTATTATCACTTTACTTTAATGAGTTTACTATCATAGACATATATTATCTGGTGGTAGAGACGCTGTCCGGCAAGCAGTAGATGGCAGGTTCAAGTCCCGCTGGTTCCAAGATTTTTTCTGACTTGTTTTTCAATACAGATCGATCAATCGATCTTATTTACCGGGTGTAAACCACAAATATGTTTAAATAATATATTATCTAGTTATCTATTTTTTAAAGTAATTTTATCTGCTCCCGAGTTGTATTTACAAAAGGTATGATATTAAGTATACTGTCTTCTAAAATATACAATGGATTATATTTGATTGTTTTCTGGATGATTGTTTTCTACATGCTTTTCCTTTTAATCTAGACCACAGTTTGCAACTTGTGATTATTATAATTACATATTTCTTTTTATTGATAATTTTTATTAATTCTCTTTTGTTTTTTTGATTTTATACAGACCGGCATTAATCAAACTGTGCAATGATGGAGGGTCCCAAGGATTATGTTGATAGCTACTTGCCAAAAAGCAAGAGCAAGTCCTCAAATGCCAAGACCTCAGACAATACCAAAACATCAGACGATACATTGGACAAAACCACATTCTCTGAACCCTCATCTCCTGTGACCTCATCATCGTCATCGAGATCAGACAAAGAGCTGACACCAGTAACAGAATTCATTGAGATGGAGGTCAATGCTAATGGAAGGGCTAAAGCATTCAGCATTTCATTACACCCTATCAAGGAGCTGGTTAGTGGATGTTTTAGTCATTTAGAAATATCAAGTCATTCATTTTACTGATTTATTTATTCATCAATTTGTTCATTTATTAATTGATTAATTTATATATTTACATTAAAAAAAGTAATTATTTATTAATTCATTAATTTATTTGTTTATTCATTTATTCATGCATGTATTCATTCATTCATTCATCAACAGTGGACTGCTGCTTGACCATCCTATTCAAGAGCTACATGTAGTTTGTGTATAATTTAGAAAAATGTTTATTTACACTTTTATATATACAAAGGATGTGTTTGGATGGTTTGATTTAAAATACTTTTGATTGTTTGATTAAGTTATCAGTTGCACCAACGTCTAACAAAAAATCTTGTTTATGCAGTAGTTTCAGGACAAGAATTTTGCTTTTCTTTTGTATGAAGAGGATGCAGAGTGTATATTGTGCATATTGTATTACTTTCTTAAATATTTCACAAGAAATACTTAAACATTAAACTTCTTTTATAGACTAACATAATGAAATCCTCTTAATTTATTTTGGATACATATCTTGATGTAATTTTCATTGTTTCAAAATTTTACCCAAACCACTTAAACAGTAATTTTCTTATACCTTATGCTTATTGACAACCCTGCCTACCATGTAGGCTGTGTCACACAAACTCTTCAGTTTATAGCTCTGATACAATCACAGCATGCATGAATTACGATGGAGACACTCTATAAATTGTGCTAAGGTGCAAATTGAGTGAAGATATCTGTAATCCCCTGGTACTGAATGTTTGATTAAGATATCCATCAATCTCAAAACAGCAAAGGTCACAGTCCGGTAACCTAGCTTTTATGGCTGGTCTACTTAACAGATATATAAAGACATTACATGTACATGTAGCTTTTTAAAATATATTATGCTAGAGGTTTGTTCTTTTAAATCTAGCATTTTGCATTGTATATATTTATTTATTTATCCATTTATTTATCCATTTATTTGTCTATCTATCCATTTGTGTACTCATTCATTCATTTAGTGAGTGATTAGTTTATTTATTTATCTATTTATTTATTTATATATCTGTCTATCTAAACGTCTATTTTTCTATCTGTTTGTTCATCTATTTGTTTTATTTTTTTTATGGGGTACTTATTCCTTACAATTTAGTCGGAAGAATGAGTTTCAATCTATGTCTTTATAGTGAAAGCTATACCCATGTTCTTTGAAAATAAGCCAGGCAACTCAAAACACCAAACATTTTTTTCTTGCCTCCTTTTGAAAATCAGCTTGAAGTTTGAGTTATTTTTCACTTTCAACAGCAAATGGAATATTATAGTGCCTTGAGAATAAATTATGATAGAGAGGTATAAGCACTTCCTTACAAATTTTCTTCACTACCTCCATAATTTGTAAGAGGAAACCCGTTCAATATTAGATGTTGTATCCTTGACTATGTGTCAGAAATATTCTGCACGAGTTATGATGGAATTTATATTACTTCTGTTTCTAGTTTTGTGCCTCTAGTTTTGTGCATCAATGTAAACAAATTTTGAATTTTTGTTGTAATTGCATTTCCCATAATAATTATAAGAATTAATATTGTATTGTCTCTCCTCTTTTATTTCTACTTGTGTTTAGGATCTTTTCCTAGCAGCAACATTTATCAAAGATGCAAAGTATGGCAGTAAGTTTAAATTCAATACATCAGAAAAACATTTAAGGTTAGTAAAACAATTTTTGTAATTGATGTCAAACATGTACCGGTATGTTGAAATATATTTTAATGTAGGTTATTAAAGACGAGGTGAAAAACACAACAAGTTACAGAAATGAGAAAAAAATAAAGGACATGAAATATAAGATACCAAGGGTGAGTATGTGCAGAGAAGGATGCACATTTGCTGATGATGTGTGTGTATTAAGAGAGAGAAAGAGAGAGAGAGAGAGAGTGAGAGTGAGAGAGAAAGAGAGAGAGAGAGAGAGAGAAAAACAGAATTTCTTTACTCTTAAAATGTATGCTAATGAAGAGTTATACAAGAAAGAGTATGTTAAGCACTTAGACTCAAAAGGAAGAGAAAAATATAAATAAGGGGTTTTAGAGGAAGACTGTAATTTAATGACAGGAATGAGGTAGGAAGAGAGCGGGTGAATCAAGTGGGAATATTGGGATGTTGTGAAGTAGTTACCTTTCATGATTTAAAAGTGACATTTTCTCAGAAATCTTGATCCTGTAAAAACTCTTTATGAAAGCAGTGCATGAAATGTTTCTGTTCTGTTTTGTTTTGTTGTGATTTTTAATGGATAGTAGAGACCAGGGAGTGTTTCACAAAGACTAAGATCGACTTAAGTTGGGACTTAACTATGGCAGGCTGTTCATACCACTGTTGCTCTCACCATTTACTAGCATTGGTCTCTCAAAGGATGTACAAATCATGGTCACAAATCCACAGAATTTGAATTTTTTGATAATTCATTATTGAATGAAAAAATTTTATGTAAAGATCATAATGGTGAGAGCAAACAGTAAAACAGTGGCATGAACCGCCTGCCATAGTTAAGTCCAGCTTAAAGTTGATCTTAGTCTTTGTGAAACACTCCCAGCGAGCCATTAATACAATTGGAAGTAGTCCAAATAATCTCATGAACATTTCACAGAAAGTGATCTCAAAATACAAAATACCAACTTTCATACTTCAGTGAAAATGAAGCAATGATTATAGT
>BEXV01000271.1:130685-147604 GCA_003118195.1 Hemicentrotus pulcherrimus | reverse complement strand
ATAGCAATAATACGGTCTCTTGAAGAAACTCATAAATGTACATTAATGTGTTATGATCTTTATAACCTATTGAAATAACTTCAGTTACTATTGTAGTACATCTACATAGAGTGGTGAAGTGTGACGTCATCAAGAATCTATTTTTAGAATTTCTTTTTTTTCTTCATTTTCCGAAAGAGCATCAAAAATAATGTCTGAATGTCGAAAACCAATTTAATATGTTAAGTATTGGCTGAGATATATTTAAATAAATATATGTCCTATGGGGACTCAGTGTTATAAGCTCTAGGTTCCTAGTGGTTAGGAGCCAGAGCATATAACACTGAGTTCCCATAGGCAATCTTTTTATTCAAATGGTCATATCTCAGCCAATACTTAACATATTGAATTTGGTTTTCAACATTTGGACATTATTTTTTATCCTCTTTCGGAAAATGAAGAAAAAAATGAGAAATTCTAAAAAGAGATTTTTATGACGTCACAGCTTCGGTACTCTATTATAGCTTTACATAAATTACAAACTCACACTACAAGTGTCTCAACAAGACTTAACTATAGCTAAAATAAACAATGAACTAAAACGGCATTGGGATTCACATCCTCATAACATCATTTTTTATTTTCCATTTACATGTTTTAGTCCAGATACTACCATTTCTATCACATTCCTGTTCTAATCATCCTTGGTACAATTTTCTGTTTGACTTTGTCTCTACCCGGCACTATACAGATACTACCATTTGTACAACATGCCGATCTTTAGCTGGGTGCTGTATCTCTTCATGTTCCTTAATCTATCTCTAGCCATCTTTGAAGAGCCTGCTGTAGGAAATCTCCATCTACCTTACTGGGTATGTCAATTTAATTTTGTTTTAATTTATGTACATGTACTTCAACAGACACCTACAAATGATGGCTTTCCAGAATAAAACATATTATCCTAACATTTCTGGTTCCTTAAAAGTAAAATATAATGCAATGATAGTCTAAAAGTTATTCCATTTTCTGATTATTTCTTAGCAAGGTTCTAAAGGTATGTATTTGCAATTATGTTTGCACCTCTTGCTAATTTTCAATAGTTATTCTAAAATGAAAATCTCCTTTTTGAAATTTTATTTCAATTCCCTGTAGATTGGGAATAAGTCAAATGAGGTACAGTGAGCGTAACTTGTGTTCAAGATATGAGTTTGACATGAATGAATTACAGGCTTGTACATTTTGGAATTAATTATCATCTTGTAGACTGTATGGAATGAATATCAAATAATGTAAAAGAACATATTGTCATCTAATAAGCCAATACTGTTTTATACCTCATTTTGATTTGGAAATGAGAGGGTGTGATGATATTTTATAATCACACCTTACCAGTTGCATGTATTTTCATATAAAAAAATAATAATAAGATGAATTTTTAATACACTTGATACTATGTTTCTTGGCGCCATGGTGCCATTGTCAGGCAGCTATTAGGTAAAGCATAGTACAATTTCTTCTGCCCAGTAGAGAGCTAGGACAACAGCCTCAAATTACAAAGTTACATACTGTACACATATGCATGATATGAAATACTGACATAATATGAACTACCTGTACTAAATAGATGCATAGATTAAAACAAAAAAGATGAATTGCCCAGAGGGATTTGAATGAGTGGATATTAACATGTTTTTTCATAATGAAAATGATAATAATGTATTTATGTTGCGCATTTTTCATATACATTTTAAAATGCGCTTTACAGTTATATTGTCAACAGAAGATTTGAGTTTTTAGATTTTTAAGCAATTGTTGGCAGATTGCTGGTTATGGAGAGATATTGGTAGGTTATTTCATAGTTTGGGAGCTGAAGTTGTGAAGGCTCCTTCACCAAGTGGGGTAGCATCTTGGGACATGGATGGTTCAGGGTGATGCCTTGAGAGGAGAGGAGCGAGGGGAGTGTATACTGTATGTCACTCACAAACATCTTTAAATTGATAGTGGATGTTTACACCTGTTATTCTTCTCATATGTTTTAGGCTGCGATGTTATTGGAGACTGGCTGCTTAGTCTATTTTGTCCTTCGACTTCTCCACAGCTACTATTGTGCAGCTGGGAGATGGTTCAGAGATATGAAAAATGTTGCAAGCATAACTGTCATTATCGTAAGTAAATCCTCTTAATGCAGCATTCACTAATAATAACGATGATACTGTTCTGGGTTTATATAGCGCCGTACACATGTCCGATAAGCGCTTTGGTTTAATATCGCTGTATACACTGGATTCAAAATGTCTGAATTTGATGTGTTGTGTTTTTTCATTGAATGGACCAGTAATAGATTTACATCTGCTACCATGTTTTGAGGCACTCTGTTTTTGTAAATTTTACGGTATTGCAGCCATAGTGGTTATTGAATATTTATGTAATTTTTTATTTTTAAGGTTTATTGTGTTTATTTTGTTATAATTGGATCCAATTTAAAGGGGGATATTTCGATCTTATCTGAGTTTTGATTGAAATGATTAAATTTGCTGTTTAAACAAGAATAATCCAGTATATCCAATATATCAACTCTTCTTCTCTCTAATGGCCATTTTTCAGTTGACAGTTGTTGACATGGTGATGTTCACTATGATGTATGAGTTGGGTGCTAAAGACAAGGCTGTTCGATGGTCAAGACCCCTTCGGCCAGTGCTGATGGTCACTTTTGCTGAAATGAAACTGGTGAGTACATGGGAGTTGAAAATATAGTTTGAACATGTATTTGTATTTTGGGGGGTGCTTTATCTGTATGTTTCTTTGTTTTAACTACTCAAATTGGAGAGAAAAATTGTATTTAAAAGTTTTATTCATGAAAGAAAATAATGAAACAAACATACAGAATGATCTGTACCACTGCTATAGGGGTTCTTTCTCAGCCCGCTCCTTCAAATCAGCCTATAAATTGAGTACCGGTAACTTAAACCACATGAATTGGAACATCAGCTGAACTGGAAAAAAAGTTGGAAACTAATTTGTTGTTGTTGATATTTTTATTTTTCCTTCCTAAGAACAAAGTAGACTGTATTGCAGACACTAATGAATACTCTAACAAAAGATCTACATTATTCCTGGGGAAAGTGTTTCTAAAATGCTTCCTACTTTTTATTGCTATTCACCTTGTTTCTTGTTTCTTGTTTCTATTCATCCCATTTAATGGTAACTGATTGTGCAGTTCAGATTAAGTGTAGTCCTGAATTGAGAAGCCTTTTATATCATTTTAACAGCCTAGACAATAGCAGGAACCTTTGCCAATCATATTCCCTCAGGCTTAGTACCCTTGATTGATTCTCATGTGTACTTGTCCAGGTTCGTCTCGCCTTCAGCAACATCCGTAAGACGCTTCTTGAGATTCTCAATGTCCTCATCCTACTCTTCCTTGTCATTGCTCTCTTTGCTCTCCTTGGTAGAGAGCTCTTTGGAAATGAGTAAGTCTCGTTGATTCAATGTCGGTCTATGCTCATCATTATATTAATGTTTGAACTTCAGTGAAGTAGTACCAGTAAGTTGTCAAGCTAACATCAAGGTCAAAAAATTTCATTTAGACGAAGTCTATACAAGTATGTAGCATGATCATAGTTGGCTTTTACTCTCTTTGTAGTACTGTGGTATGGTGTAACTAGTTTAATATCATTACTGTATGATCATATCAGGAAGACAGGGCTCTTTAGAGCTGTTTAGTTCACTGTTTACTTCTTAAATTTATGCTAACCCCATTTCCAAGTCAAATTTCCAATAAATTTAGTTCCTTTACACTTGTCATCTTTATAGAGAGGATATCTCAAAGATACTGTTCGATCTACAAAGCTCCGGGCCCTGTCTCATGGAGAGCTTCAATTGATCTGGATAGATTGCAAGTCGATCCTTCTATCAAGTATCAACTGCAAAGTTGAAACGTATATATCTCATCAGTAACAGAGATGTGATAGATATCAAGTTGCAATCAATTTTGAAATAATCATTATTTTGTATGTGATAGGGCATTGGAATATTGATCTGTTTCTTTCCTGTTTAAGTTCCCCTAATCATTTCTCTCTCTTTTTTTCATGTATATATACAGTAATCTAAAAAAGGTCGATGAAGTTTCTCCATACTTTACAGATTTTTGGGAGATTTGGTGGGATCTCTACGTACTTGTAACAACAGCAAACAGTCCAGATATAATGTAAGTATGACCAGGCTTTTTCAACATTTGTATGAGCATATAATGTAACTTTCTTGATTTTCCTGAAATTCAGTCTGATACACATCATCCCGAGGGATCATGTGATTGGACTGTAGTAACCAAGATTTAAAAATTGATCACTGTGAAGAAGTAGTTGTTCTTAATGATGATCTGGAGATCTAACAATTATATAAAATACATTTCTACACTATCAAACAAAGATGACATAAAATGATCAAACCTGCAAGTATTTCATAAAGGCCTATCTACAATTTTGGAAGAAAATATGTATGACTGAGTAATGAGCTACCATTGAAAAATTGAAATTATCTACATTTAGAATTAGACAGTCTTCATCAATGATTACCTTTAGAAAGGCCTTGAAAACACTTTTTTTTTGCAGTTTCTTTTTTTGTTGTAAGTTTTTTTTAAAATTACATATGTAATTTTTTTTCGAATTATTTATGTAGGTCTAATTGTCATTTACTGTACCGGTTAGCGCTTTGGGCCTCATGGGAAAAGCATGGTATAAGTAATAATAATACAAATAATAATGTTATTTAATATATGCAATTTGAAATAGTTTTTATTAACAGCATTGATTTTTCTTTTATTAATTTCCACCACAGGATGCCTGCTTATGATTTCAACCCTTGGTACATGCTTTACTTCATCACATATATCTTTATCTGCCTGTACATATTCATGTCCATCTTTCTGGCCGTCATCTACAAGAATTACCGCAAACATCTCAAGGTATACATTTTAACCAATCATGATATTTATAATGATTATTATGATAATAATGCTAGCAGTAGTAGTAGTAGTAGTAGTAGTAGTAGTAGTAGTAGTAGTAGTAGTAGGGTATGTAACAGTAACATTGATAGAAATAGGAGGAGGAAAATAAGTACTATTAGCATTAGTAATTGTGGCAGCAACAGCAACAACATTGTTAGAATTTGGAGTAGCACTCAAATTTTGGTACTTTTCTAATGGATTGGTCTTGAATTTCTTGAATACCGGTAGTATTATTGTATGGAAATAAAAGTTCATTAAGATGTGGAACCAATAACGATTTCGGTATCATTTTTTGAGTGCTTGTTCTCTGAATCATTCTCTATATTCTGAGATATCTTTAGTTGATTTCATAATGAAATCTACCATCTCTTGTCAGAACGAGGTTCAGAAGTCAGTGTTCAACAAACGTCGCAAGCTTGCCAGTGCCTGGGACATTCTTAAGGAGTGGCATGGGGGGCGTTTCCTTCTCTCTTGGGGGCGTTGGAAGGAGATGATGGGGATGGTAGCCCCTAAGCTAAACCGTGCCCATGTACGTCTTCTATGGAGGGTTCTTGATCAGGATGGGGTCAATCTCATCAGTAAGTGGATCTGGTCTTTTAACCCTTTCATTGCTGTAGGCAGTTGAACCACCCAGAGTTTCATATTGCATATATATTTTGGGAACAGTCCATTCCTCTGGAGATTGAAAATGGGGAGCAATATGTGTTTTAGAAAAACAATGAAGATGGGTACTATGTTTGAAAACTGGTCTTATAACTTCTCAACAAATATAAGTCATGAAAATGAAAGGAAACTTATCAAAAGTCATGAAAAAGTTATTGAAATTCATTACCAAGCATGAAATATTTAATTATTATCATTATTATATTTTCAAAAGTATGCACGGCATTGGTGCTCTGACACATGCTATAAGCAGAAGTTGCCCCAGGCTTAATTTTTCTCGAAGATTAAGGTGACTGGTTAGGGTCGCCTTTTAAATTTTAGGTTAGGTTAGGTTAGGTTTAGGGTTATGGTGAGTTTGAGGTATAGTATTTATCCCAGGTCAAAGTTAAAACCTTCCTTTACCCCCTATAGAGATAAAAATGCCATCTTATTTTTGTGTGTCTTGTTGCAGATAAACGTACCTTCATGAAGGTGGTGGATATCTTAAATGTGCCCATTGTACAAGTGGATAAACAGAAGTCCTTTTCAGAGAGACGTTGCCCAACCTGCTACAACTCCAAAGCAAGTCTGTTCATGAGGAAAATAATCAATCACAGGTAACTTGTAAGTGTGGGAGCGTTTTAGTAGCAATCGTAAGTGATATCTGTACATGTAGTAACGCTTGTGGTGGTGGTTGTGTGGTAGTGGTACATTAATGTTTGTGGTGGTGGTATGGTAGTGGTAGTAGTTGTGGTAGCGATAATGGTAGTGGTAGTAAATGTGGTAGTCCTAGCCTTAGTGATAATAAGCACTGTCTGACTTGTTACAAAACATAAGTCTGCCACAGATAACTAAGAAGTATTATGTAGATTGTGCATAGGTGTATATACTAGTACCAGGTTTAAATTTATAGGCTGGTATTCTTTAAATTGAGCGAGGTTTACACGCCAACTAAGCGCATCAAGATAATTTACCAGTTTGTAGACTGCCAGGTGTCAATATCTTAGTTCATCTTGTACAGATTACCATAATTCTATCATTGCAATGAAAACCCAACAACAACAACAAATGTAATTTTACTTAATGTGTCTTTAAATAACCCTTTATGTTGTTGACAGATACTTCACCTACGTGTTTGATGTACTAATCATCATCAATGCATTCTTTGTGGGATTCAAACTAGACGAAGGAGAACCATACTTCCTAGCTCTCTTCTCGGTGGAGATTGTACTCAAGATGTATGCTCTGGGCTTCTATAAATTCTTCCATAGCTTCTGGAATGTGTAAGTAACTTTGTGTGAAACCATAACTGGCCCTGCCTACAGATGAGAGTAAAGTTGTGACAATGCATGTGTACCATCTCCTTCATCCCAGCTAAAATATGTGCATAAATCTGCATTCATATTTGCAGTGAGGTACCAGAAAATGTATATTGTGCAAACTTCCCATAGCATGTTACTACAGGGGAACAAATAAATACATGACAACAATTTCAACATGTTAAATTTACCTGTAAAACTTGAATATATAGTGAATTCTGTTTTAATTTCTTTTGCAGATTTGATTTTATTGTTATTGGAGCTGCTGTTGTTATCACTATTATAGAGGCCATCATAGACAGCAGTAAGTACATTAACAATGAATTGACTGATGATGATGGTGATGATGATTAACTTTGTTTATATGGCACCATATTTTTGTTATAACACTCAAAGGTGCAGAAATACAAAAAAAGTCTGTACTGAACATTCCCCAAACAAGGATTATTTAAATATCCGGAAAGGGGTATGTGCGTAGGCAGCAAACTACCTACAAATATAAAACCAATTACCAAAACAAACCTACTCACACACATGCACCCACAACTGCATTTAGTCTCTCACATAACATCTTATTTTAAAGTGTATTTTCAACCTGATATAATTTCCAAAGTTTGATAACTATCGGAAGTTCTGTGGACCTGAATTTTGGGTAAATCAACAAGTAGGAAAAAATGCATCAAAGTAATAGTAAAAACGTCTAAATCTCCACATGGTCATTTTTTGTTCATAAACAGCATTTAAATAAATTGAACCAAGCTGAATACTTGTTGGAGATTTCTTCATTTTTGTTTTCTTTCTATTTTACAATTTTTAAACTCTTTATGGCCATTTCTTTTTTAACAGACGAGACAGAAACCACATTAGATATTCTGCTGATCCTTAGGGTACTCAGACTGGTCAGGATTATCAACAACATAGAAAGGTATTATAATACCTTTGATTCATATATGCTCTACACTGCAATCCTTTTCACTCTCCTCTCTCTGTCTCTCTCTGTCTCTCTCCGTCTCTCTCTCAGTTTTACCCTTAATCTGTGTCCAGATCTTCCTTTGCATGCCATGCATGTATCATTCACTGCTGCCCTATGATATCTCTCTCTCTCTCTCTCTCTCTCCCTGTCTCCCTCTCTCTGTCTTATTATTTTTCCTTCCCCTCCCCTTCTTTTGTCTTTTCTATTACATTTTTTTCCTCTCTTTTGTTATTCTTTTCCATATTACTTCTCTTTTGCTCCCTCTAATTTCAACTACGTTTATTCCACTGTTATTCCATCCTTCCCCCCCCCCCCATTTTTCTATATTTCTTTAAAACAAACAACAACAAAAAATCATCCCATTTCTCTTGCTCTCTCTTCTCTTGCTCTCCCTTCCCCTCATTTCTCTTATCTGATTTTACTTACTGATATGGGGATCATATCAAAATCAAACCTTTCAATGAAATGTGTTGAAACTTTATTGGTAGTATCGATTTATCAATAATAAAATTTTTTTTACAAAAAATGAGGTTATAATGCATCCTTGTAGGTTACAGTTTTCCCTTTATATTATATCCTGTACCTTGATCATTCTTCCATGTATAAACCATTTGTAACGATTGAAGATATTTTTTCATATCTTAATTTTCACAGATTCCATGTTATCGTAGCAACAGTGATGAATATTGGTCCTTCGATAATAACTTTTGGTGCAATTTTATTTGTAAGTATTTAGTTTCTTGAGAGTATTTGTGCTTGTGTACTGCACTTTCAATAAGACATTGCAGACTTCTACTGAATATGTTTAGTACACATGTATGAATACAACTTCAATGGGGAATTGTGATGGTGGTTCTGCATTATTTGATTTTGATTTGATTTGATTTGATTTGATTTATTTATTATAAAATGAATATATACATGTACATGTTTGAATTTAAAGGCATCATTTAACAATGTTAAATCTGAGATGCACCGCCCTACATGTTATCAGTGTAATATTGAAGCCTTTAAACAAAAAAAATTGCTCTTCAAAATGATCAAGAAGTGCCTCAAAAAATTGAAAATCTTTGAGTGACCAGTTTTACCATATTTGTTTTCCCCAATAGACTGTAGAGTTATGAAAACTGTTAGGCAAACGCAAAATTTGGTTTTGATTTCCTATCATAAATATCTTGATAATCAGTCAGGCGATCGGCTTGTAAAAGTTGTGGGGTTCCTGACTGACCTAAAGGTTTGTAATTATCATTGCAGCATGAGCTAAATCCAGGATTTTGTTTCAGAATCTGAGACAAAGTTACCGGATCCCTTTAATAGCCAGTCCTTTATGATCTTCTAATCAACTAGATTACAAGCAATTTATTCAGTTTTTTTTTAACAGAAATAGATTTTGCTATTCTGTGGTAGGTATTTTGTTGCATGTTTTTCAGTCCTAGGACTATCAGCATTACAGAAATGCAAGGAATATTAGAGGAATCACTCGGATTAGAGGAATCACTGAGCATAGGTATTGTCTTGTACATTAAATAGCTGTGTGCATTTGATTTGAACTGAAATATGCATATTGTTTTATTGTCCAGGCAGTTTCACATTTGTGCCATATTTGTGCTCTAGTATGTATTCTTTTGACCAACCATGTATAGGCCATCTTGTAACAAACAATGGTTATTACACTGAAACCTGCATGGAGACTGCTTAAGGGAGACGAGAAATGGAGTCTTGACAGCAAGGGGTCTCTACGTACACATGGCCTTTGTGCAGGTTTCATTGAGAAACACTTAATATTTTATGAATTATGGATAGATGGTCTTTCTAAACAGGTGATCACTAAAGCAGTTTCACTATACTATTCTTTTCATATGATAGGTTGTATTCTACATCTATCATTAAAGCAGTTTTCACTATATTATCCTTTTCATATGATAGGTTGTATTTTACATCTATGCTGTGATTGGTATGGAACTGTACGGAGGAAAGGTCAACTACTATGGTTATGAGATTGATGGTGCTGACCTGACTGAGGACGAGCTTTATTGCGGCAACCCTCTCCTGCGTGGTTCAGATTTCTACCGAGATCACTACTGCAACAACAACTTCAACAACATCTTGAAGGCATTCATTCTTCTGATTGAGCTCATGGTTGTAAACCAGTGGCATGATATCCTTATTAACAATCTTATATTTATTATTACATATCATTTAGTATTATTTATAATTATTTAGATTATTCAAGTGATATTTGTTTTGGTTAAAAGCACTGAATTTGAGAGTATGTTTACTTAATTAATGATTTTTAATAATGTTGGCAGTGATCAATACAGCCCGCAAATGTTGAATATCTCTAGTATTGTAAAATAAATTCTAAATATGTGATTAACACACTGAGTAGAAGCCATTTTCCTTCTAATTATGCCAACTTTCTGCTGTTGATCATTTCATTGTTTATCACACCAAACTTGAGCATTTTAGATCATTCATCAGTATTCCAGTAATTCATTTTTCTTAACTAGTCACACTGATCTCTGAAGGATATGTGATTGTTACCAACAAGGCTTCTCGTCTCTACTTCCTTTTCTTCCACATCTCGGTTGTCATTGTCATCATCAAGTAAGATTCACAGCGTATTTTGACCTTTAACTTTGGTATATCTAACCGATAATACGGAAGTTATATTGCTTTCTGAAATATGGTTACGGTATCATAATTTGAAAGTAGACAGTATGTTAGAAACATAAATAAAAATTAAATTAACTCTGAGAAAATAACGGGTTTATATTTGAGTATTTAAGTATTGACTATTCACATTGTTTTCAGTGAAATAACTTTGTCTTACATTTATTATACATTTAATTTTGAATATTCTTTTGGGTATGTTTAAATATCAGTGCTACCCTAATAATGTCTGTCATTTTCCAGGAGATTTGTTTTTTCTTTGTAGATCAGGGTAAACAGTGAATAACATTTTCCTTCTTATGTTCCCTTTTCTACTCTTTTCATATTTGGGCTGCTCCTCCCCCCCCCCCCTTTCATCCTCTCAAAATGGATTATAACTACATAATTTACATTACATTTGACACCTGTTTATTTTAATTTGCTCTCTCTCTCTCCTACAGTATCTTTATAGCCTTTATCCTGGAGGTGTTCATGGTGGAGTATTCCTTGTCAAAGACAGAGTATGAGAGTGCCTTAGAGAAAGTAGTAGAGGATCTTGGCCTGAGTGATAAAGTGTAAGTCTTTGACCTTGTCATGTCCTTGTGGTTGTACATTCATGACCAAAAGGCTAATGGATTAGTGACACATTTGTCATTTGAGCTGAAATTCAAAATGCAATTCTATTTCCCAAGTGTATATGATGGATGTGAGTCTAATGATTAGGAGTATTGTTTTGAACTTTAATAGAGGAGGCGCGATGGCTCAGTGGTAGAGTAGTGGTTTGTAACCGGGAGGTCCTGGGTTCAAAACTATGCAAGTCGATGCTCTTTGGTAATGCCTTTATATCCTCATTAACAAGTCCCTCGGAGAGGACTTAAAGCCGTTGGTCCCCTGGTTGCTAACTCACAAGCATACACATGCTTTCTTAGCAGTGCAGGTAAAACAACCTAACAAACAAGCCAAAACTAAACTATTTTGATACCAGAATCAATGTAAAAAAGACTATCTGACATTTCTGAGAGGGGAGAAAATGGTAATATTAAACATTTCAAATGGAAAATATCTTTCATTTGATAGCATGGACATGCATAATCCATTAATTATAGATTCTTAGGTTTGGTTTTACCAGATTTGTTTTTCTTTTTTTCTTGGCTTGATTTTCAGAGATGACTTGGAGGAGGCCAGTAGAAGGAGAAAGAAGCCAGATCGTAAAGAGCTGGTGAAAGAGATGGAACAGGAACACCCTGAAAACCCTGATGATAATATCAAGTTTAGACTTGGCAAACGTAAGTTCAATTTATTTGAAACAATTTGTACTTATATTCACATGCACATATATTGAGATTCACCTTTGCCCTTTGAATACAGTGTCAAAAAACAAACAAGTCATAATTTTATTATCTTAATGAATGTTGTTTTAAATGTTAGAAAGTGTGATGAATTATAATAATGTCCAACATGGCATGTTAGATTATTTACCTGATGCAGAGCTGTATTATTGAAGACAATTGCTAAACTAGTAGTCAATTCAACTAGGCAAAGACATCTTCTAATGAACAAATATCATCCCTTATGAAATTTCAACACTATACTGTATTTGTAAACTTGTCAATATTTTCATTGTTGAAATGATGCATCCATGTTCTTCACACTCATTATCACTAATGAATTTCTAAGATTGAATAGGCATAGAAGTGTACAGTAGAAATGCATAAGATCGGAACAATGGAAGGAACAATATTCATGCCGGTTTCTGATGGAAGTCAATTAGAATATGGTATGATTTCTGCCCAATGTGACAGAAAACAATCGACTGAAACCTATTTAGAATGTAAAGAATTTGGGTACAAACCACACGGTCCTGAAAAATGATGCATAATATATCAGTTTGGTTGATTTTGGTGAAGCAGGTGGTAGATGTAGATATATAGAATGATTATTGTATTCACATTGATTGATATGATTTTATTACATTTTAATTTTATATTTTTTTTATATTCTTAAAGGTCGCAAGGCCATGCAAGTGACTCTACAAAATATGTTTGAGGGTGAGCTGGATGATGAGGATATAGGTCCCGAGGGGATCGATGATGTCGATGATATCCCAGAGACCGACATCACGCCCTTTCCTTTTTCGGTGTATAACATAGCATGAAAGTAAATACGAAGAGAACGAAAGACAAACGTGTGTTTCATCCAGTGATTAGTTACTCTATAACCAAGCTTTCAAATATCATGCATTGAAAGTGAACAATGGGACAATAATATTTTTATTTGTATTTGCTATTAACAATTGTTTGATTTTTTTCTGACAGGATACCGGTATTAAAGTCACAGGCCTTGATTAGGGTACATAAACTATAATTTTGCTTGCTGCACAGGAGATTCCTGTCATCGCTTTATCAGTCGAATTAGTGTGACAAGTGTCTTTTGGACAAGTATGAAACCCAATCTTAGTTTAACCATTCTTTCATAGCAGTAAATAATGATATATTACAGGAAGAATTGCTATTTATGAACACCCTGTATAGAACATTGCTATTTACTTACTGTATGTATTATTTTTGTTTTTTCCTGTTTACTACATTGAAGTTACAATGTACGATACATGCATAACATATTTGCTAGCAAGAAGTATACAAATATAAAATGTTTAATATGTTACAGAGGGTTATAGTTCAATCATTTGCAAATATGTGAAATATTATGATTAGACTGTGTATTCTATTTTGTTGGTAATTATCACTTGATTGTGATGTAACAATCTCAGAGGATAAAAGTACATTGCAGGTACAGTCAAACCTGCTTTAGTGACCACCTGTCTACAAAGGCCACATTTGTTGTTTCCCTTGAAAATGGTTTCTCATTGAATCATGTACTAAAAGGAACCTGTCTACAAAGACCACCTGTCTACAAAGGCCACTTTTTGTGTTTCCCTTGGGTGGTCGCTATAGACAGGTTTGACTGTATATGTTATTTTTCTGATACATTTAGACTTGCAATAT
Source organism: Hemicentrotus pulcherrimus (assembly GCA_003118195.1). Taxonomy (NCBI): domain Eukaryota; kingdom Metazoa; phylum Echinodermata; class Echinoidea; order Camarodonta; family Strongylocentrotidae; genus Hemicentrotus; species Hemicentrotus pulcherrimus. Next base: position 134,029 of record BEXV01000271.1, on the reverse strand, counting down.
AGCTAAAATCACTCAAGATACCGGTAATGATTTTGTTTTCTCAGTATATAGTGATTTTTATTATCAGTACATTGACATTTAAGAGGTATTTTCCCATTATGTGTACTCATTCTATGCAGCTTTCACCTGCTAGTCAGTGATAACACTAATCCTCACTATAATAAGAGATGCCATATTGCAACAACTTTCTGAATCTACCCCGGCCTGCATCTCATTTTGTACCCATTTTTATTCAAATTTTTATTCAAGTGGCATATCAAATCAGGTGACACTTTGCTTTATTTTTGCAATGATTAAAAGTACAAGTAATTTGTCATTTTTCATGTTTCATGTATTTAGTTAACCATTATACATTGCATAACTGTATGAAGGAAATGTTTATCAATATGATGATTCACACTGGTTTTTTAGCGGCCAAATCTCGTTGTATTAAACTGGTCTAGGCATCTGTCTTGTTTTGAAGCAAAACCTAACATTGATTACAAGTGTGCGTTATATAGTTTATGGTGAATGCAACTCTATGCCATTTTGATGTCAGTTCAACTTTTATTTTAACTCATTTCATGTCATCATAGCAGAGCGTTTTTTTGTTTATGCACAGCCATTGTGAAAAATGATATGGAAATATATCGTAAATCAGAAATATCTTAAATAATTTGAATGATGTTGAAGCATATGCTAAGGAGATGTTATCAATGTTAGATGACTGTGAGAGGATTTTAGAGTATATTCCTTACAACAGAATCATATAGCCCAAAGTCAAAAGTAATATTTTAATATTCCCCGAAAAAAGAGCCATTCCATTTGATTATTTTCAACAGTTATATAGTCGATGTTGTTTCCTCCGGTTTAATCTGAAGAGTTATGACATAAATTTTACATTTGGTACTCTATTATTTTAGCCCTTAGAGACAAGACAAAATATGGAGATATATCTGTCACGGCTGTTGTACATATTGTCAGGGGTTCATTTAGATAATGGAAGCATAACATTGATTTTATCAAGTAATGTCAATTTTCTTTCAATATACATGGGAGTAAATTTAATGGATTACATATATATCATGGCATGGATTACATTTGTTCAAGCTGAAGCAAGTTGTATTTTGTTAAAATATAATATATGATGTATTTACTTTCATATTACAATAGCATCAATGTCTTCTTAGTTTATATTTGAGAATTTATTAGCAGTAATACATATACTTTTCAAACTTTCTGAACTCATGGAATTTAATAAGTTTGATGAAATCTTACGAAGCTCGATGGGAGAGATTTCGTGAAAAAATTATTTTTCTCTTACTCTCAATTATTTAAATCAGCTGCACAATCTTCATTTGAAAGAAGAAAAATTAATGTGGTGTTTCTTTATTTCTTTTCTAATAAAGAATTTTAACCATTTATTTCAGGTTTGTGATCTCTTAGTGTTCATTTTATGACAAGTGCGCATTTGAAATGTTTCATCATCACATTCGATTACATCAACCCTTTACAGTATATGCCACACAGTTAATTGCCCTGTGCCACGTTTTCATGGAATAGATACATATACCAAATGCTTCAAGATTATTCAACTGTTTTTAGTGGAAGATTAATCTATGCCAGACTTGCCAGTGTTAAAAAGGGTTGTCATGGAGCTAATCAAGTCCAAATCTGTCATTTGGCAAAGGAAGGGAAAACAAACAACCATTCTGAGAGGCTGAGAAAGTTCATACAGAAAACATACCAATCAGGTATAATGAAATATCTGAAATGATATGAAGATACAAAGTTAATTTTTTCTTTATCTTAAAACAAAATCTCTCTCTCTCTAAATGATAGTATACATTCTCAGATTTTATTGACTAATAATTTGCAAGCATTTGTTTTGCGTTTTGCGTGACTGCTAAAGCATATGTGTGCTATACTATGCTAATAAGGACCTACGTCATAACTTAATGAGGATAAATGCCTCACAAAAGAGCACTAATATGGCTGATCGACAAGCTTTTGTATTCTGGGGCCTCTCAGTAACAAGGCCATTGCTTAGCCACGTACTGAATCATATACGCAGCGGGGGCTAGGGTACGTCGCCGCCCCCACAAATACAAAAAAACAAAGGAAATGCAATAAATGATCAATTATCGATTGCATTTCCCCTGGTCCCTAACAGGAAAATTCATCTGTAGGGCCAATGGTTCAAGGCAAGCCCACATAAAGAATTTTTCATGTTGAGGGTCGGGTCAAATGCAATGAATTATTGATACTTTATTGCATTTTTGTTGTTGTTTTGTATTTGTGAGGGCGGCGACGTACCGGTATATAGCCCCTGCTGCGTACAGTCATGATTCAGTGGCTAAGCAATGGCCTTGTTACTGTGAGCCCTAGGATCAAAACTATGTCGATGTGATAGTACTAGTGCCCATTTTCCTCATAACTGTCGGTTATGACAGGTCCCCTATAGTTGATTAGCGTATAGTGCATGCTGCAGTCACGCAAAACGAACACTGACAAATTATTATTCAATAAAATCTGAGATTGTACACAATTATCTAGATCTATTAGTGGAATAAATCATTGTCAAAATCATCCCATATATACTTGTGGTAAAAATAATTATTCCACCAATATATGACCAACTGTTAATCTAGGATGTGAAAAACATGGATATAAACAACCAAATGCCAAAGACATCATATTATAAATAATAATATTTTATTTTGGAATATAGGTAATAAAATTGGATGGTATGGCTCAATCGGCCACTCGTCCAGGCTTGTATAATAATGACCTCAAGGTCATCTAATCTTATATAAATATTACGTAATACCGAAAGAGCTGGACCAATCATTACCCGGCCCTATCACGTGATTATATTTATTTGCATACTTACCGATTATGTTTGCACGACATTTTTTGTTATTACGTGGAAAGAGCAGTCAGTTTGTCAGTAGTTTGAGACGTTTTGAGAGCAAGCAAAACTCCCCAGCCATGGTTGTTACAGTGAAAGTGATTTATTGGTAAGAATGTAGAGTGTGTATCAATTGTTAACACTTATGAGCTTTAGCTTTCACGGCTTAAATTCATTATTTCTTCGGAAGAGTGACGCAAAGTCATCGGGTACGGGCTAGCTAGTTTGCTGAGCTGAGCCTGTGCGCGGCACTCTAGCCCAGCGCGCTGGGCTGGGCTGGAGCGGCGACGTGACTAGGACTATAGGACTAGACCTAGTAGTACTACCGAATTTTCTGTCTTTCGTTCGTTGAGCCTGAGATCGAGGGACATAAAATGAACGAAAGAGACATAAAATTCGGTCTAGGATTCTCAGAGCTAGATCTAGACCTCTAGTCTAGGGAGGGGGGGGGGGG
>BEXV01000271.1:80135-105056 GCA_003118195.1 Hemicentrotus pulcherrimus | reverse complement strand
GATCTTGGCCGTAAAAAGGCAGATCTCCGCGAAAATTTGCATGCATGTCAAGTTATGTGTATAGACTACTACGATAATTTGAATTTTTTGAAAAATTGAAAAGATTTATGCATTCTTGAGCATTCTTTAGCATTCTTTTTCACTACATATATTCATTAGACCATTTGAAATAATAATACGACAACAAATTTGGAAGAGCCAGCTTATTATGTTATCTCTTGTTTTGATAATTTCTTTATGTACGGTATTTAATTTCGGCCTCATTAGGGTTAAGAGATTCTTATACATCTCATCTTGCCAAATTCATAGTTACACATATTTTCAATTTTTACAAGTTCATTCTACAGATTTTCCACTTTCATTCACACAATAGCAGCTTCCGAATACAAGTGAAACATACCAATGTACATAAATACACATAACAATGATCTACTTGACACAGTTCAATATTTTATTTGATTGAATTGTAAATTTACATTATTTTACATAATGATTTTATTTTGACATAGGGATAATAAGTTATCAGATGTCAAAATGTTCCTTTTGCCATTGAAATGGTTCCTGATAACATTCGAGGGGAAAATTTAAAACAAATAGAAATTACAATCTTAAAAGAAAAAAAGATTGAGAGAGGAAACAATTGGCAGGAGACCACAATATATCTGCAACATACACTGAAAAGGGTTTGTTTATCTTTCATCAATGGGAGGGGGTGGGGGCAGATCTGATAGAAGATCTTGCATATCAAGCAATATGTTGTGTTTTATGATGCGATGGAAATCAAAAGCAAGATATTTTTATAATGTAGAGAAACTTTACCCCTCCCAAAATAATAAGGCATACATAAGAAAATACAAAGTAAAACCTGTGGATAAAAATAAACTAGCAAACTTTTGCTTTATAACTTTTTATTTCAGCAGTCTAATTTTTTGTTTCAGACTATACACATACTTATTATATCATGGTTAACTCAAAGCTTTTCGAAACTTGATTAAAGTAGTAAATATATGGCTCAAAAGATTTACCATTAATTATTAAACCAACTTAGAATTTAAATAAACTGAAGTTGGTGTCAGAGTATCAAAACACTTCAAATCAGAAAAAATAGCATACTCATGAATTCATTAAATCATTAAAAATGCATTTCATTTTCCCCATCTTTTTTAACAACCTACATCAAAATATATAAAAAGAAGGAGGCGTCTCTTTGGGGGCAAAAATCAAATAATAGTACAATGTTCAAATTTCCAAACTCATGGAATTTGGTATGGGACATAATCTTGCAGACTGCCGAGATCCTCATTTCTAGACTCCTTGAATGTGTCCAACGTGGTCATGTATACAACATTATACAGTGAATCCTGTATTTAAAGACTGCTCAAAGGAGACAATAAAAGCAGTCTTGGCAGGTGGTCATTAAGGAAATGTTTCTTTTACAGTACATGTTTTAATGGGAAATGATATTCAAGGGAAACAGAAGGAGTGGTCTTTCTATACAGGTAACTGCCAAAGCAGGTTTAACTGTACAATGAACATAACTGAATGTAAAGTTCCTGTAGTTGCTCTTTGGACATCATTAAAATCGGTCTTGGAAGTAACAAGCCAAGTTCAGGATTCGTCTACATCAAAGTACCCTATTTCCTCCTTGAGCTACGACGTACACCTGCAGCAGGTTGAGGCGGTGCCGGCGCCGCCTTAGCACCCCTTCCTCGCCCCCTTCCTTTACCTGCTTTTACTGGCGTGGCATCTGCCTCCTTCGCTTTCTCCTCCTCTTCTTCATCTTTAGTTGGTGTACCCTCATCTTCAGGTTGTTCTTCTGTCTCCATCTCTTCTCTTGTTTTCTCCGCCATATCTTCGCTTGTTTTCTCCGCCATATCTTCGCTTGTTTTCTCCACTGTCTCTTCGCTCTTAAAAGCCTGTTCAGCAGCTGCTGCAGCAGAAGCCACTCTCTCTCGTTCTTCTGCTTCACGTTTCTCTGCTTCCTCCTTCTTAATTTGCTCTGATACTGCAGCCAGTATTTCTTCTTTTTCCTTCTTTAACTTTTCTTGCTTTAGTCTCTCTTCTTCTGCCTTCTCCCTAGCAACTCTTTCTTCTTCTTCCTTTTTCTTCCTCTCTTCTGCCTCTTTCCTCTCGCGTTCCTCTCTCTCCTTTACTGGATCTGTTTCCAGCACTTTCATGATTGCCTTGGGTACATGTGCTTGCTGTATAAATTCAGGAAGAAAAACAAATGTACATTATTACCGACCAAATGATCATGAATGTAATTGTTGGAAGTTGGATAAAGACCCGCTTTTTGGTTATCAACCAAAAGAACAATATCTTCCAAAACAGACAATGACGGCTAAAAAGTGTAAGAAAGGACAGAAAATATTTCTCTCTCAAAATCTGTATTTTGTACATAACTTTTTTAAATACATGAAGAAACAAATTCTATTCAAACCTACTTGACTATTTGGGATAGAAATAATCAATAATCAATAATCAATAATCAATTTCTTTACCATAAATTTAATTTTAAAAATGTTACATGAAATTCAATATACTGTGTAAGTGGAAACAATCCACGTTTTGATGAATATATTCACACCAAAACCCTATCAAGGCTTTGTAATTAGATTTACCTGATGAGAAGAGAATTCCTGTACATGAGATAAAAGCTTCAATCTCATATCCTTGCTCATCTCAAACACTTCAGTCAGCTGAGGAGGGGGTAGCTGTAGAAGTACTTGGAAAGACTGAGGTATGGTCCGCTGTTGTGAGGTAATTGTAGGAAAGTATTAATTGATAGTATGTGATTCTTGTATTATCTGTGAAAAGACAAAGGAATCATTTGAGTCAGAAAATGAACATTTGCAGTAATTCCCCCGAGTATTTCACATGTACAGGCCATTTGAAAACAAGTCAACATGATTAAGGCAACTCTGCTGCTCATTGTTCTTGCATCAAAATATCACGGGCTTTAAGAAAAGAAAAAAACAAAGTGGCCACTGCTTTTAGGTACGGGTGGGAGCAACATAAATGCCAAGTGTGTTAATCATGTGTGTCTCATTCGAAAGGTCCCTTAATTTTTCTTAGACTGAGATGCATATGAGTGCCACTACATGTCACTGGGAAACCTCATTTTAAACAATTTTTTTCATTATCTGAATACTGTATGGTGTTCATTACTTACAATACTTGTAAATAATCCAATGTCATGCAATGTGATTAATGTAAAGAGCTTGGAATCCATCAGATTAAACACTATATCCTTGTACATGTAATTGGCTAACTATATGACCACTATTTCTTAATCCTTTGGAGATCACATTGACTTTGCATGCATTTTCAATGGAGATCACATTGGAGATCACATTGACTTTGCATGCATTTTCAATGGATTTCTAAGGACTAAACAAATACCCCAACATCGATCTCACCTCGCAGCACTTGACGAATCCCTCCCACAGCTTGGGTGTCTTCCACACCTGTTTGTTGATCAGTCTTAGGAGAAGGTTCATGATGAAGCCTTTGAGCTTAGGATACATGGAGAGAGACTGGATGATGGTCCTAAGGAGAAGGGTTGGGAGAGGTGTCTGCTCCATTAGCTGTTGCATCACCACTGCTAACACCTCCCCGGTGTAGATAGCTTTCTCACTGAAACAAAGGCTAGTTGCTGTTGAGCAAATAAAAAAAATGATTGATGACTAAGTGTTTTTAAATTTTTGTTATTGAGTAATATCAAGGAAATGGTAGGGACTGGAACAAGTTTGAATTGCCAAATTTGAGTGCAATTGTAAATTCGAGATGTAGACAGTCGTCCGTTTCTGGATCAGTGTGACTGTCAAATCCCACAATAAAACAATAACTGATGAAATTGGCTGGTCTATAAAGCAGCAAGCACATAAAACATAAGGAGGTGTTCACATCAAACACCTGTATCCTCTATTGATTTCATTAGACAGTTTCAATGTAGACATGTTATGTGAATCTTTTAAAATCCTACCCCACATCCTTTTTAAAATAACCTTTCTCATTTAAATAAGACAGGACACAAACTACAATATGCCCACAGATTATAAAGACAAGATATATGATACTCTTTTTTTGTGTGTGGACATGACACTTCTTAAACCACAATAAATTTCTGTGCATTACCTTTGATGATGGATTTCATATCACACTTTGTCGGATCAATGTTATGAAGAGCAACAAGAAGCTCTGCTGGTGTCAAAGGGCTTTGACCTCCACTGCTCTCTGCCTGATGGCTCATGAGAAGACGATGGAACACCTCCTTCACCACGATGGGGTTTAGACGTATCAACTTGGGCATGGCAGATATCACATCTTTCTATGGGGGCAACAAGGAGTGGGTTCAATCATACATTAGCTTTCAAGTCAAACAACATGCCTTGTCTGTATGAAGAATGGGATTACTGCTCTTATTACCGGTATATCTCTTACAGAAAAAAAGAGTGGACAAATTTTCCTCACTCAAAACAGGAGAGTAAGAATTGATTTTCATCATGTCAAAAACTTGCTGACTCATAAAAAGTACAATGTATTATATTACTGCCCCACCTAAAGCTTCACAAATCAACACACAATGAATATTTTCAAACTTTCATTTGATCAATTTTTCATTAAATATAATTATTTTGATCAAAATCAACAGTATGTGATAATAGACTTAAGTACAACTTTCTTTTAGTGTGGACACAGGAAGCAATTTGTTCCTGTTTCTTACCTTTTCAAGCCCAGTTAGGATAGGAATAAGGAACCTCACATCTGATACTCTCTTGTGATATAAATCCTTTACTCGCTTCACCAGTTCGACAGATGGTGGAGCTGAAGAAAGGAGAAAACAGCAATTTAGACCTTCCAGAATTTCACTCTGAATAAAATATTCATTCCTTAAACTTTTAACGACTGTAGAACTTGTTGTATATTATCATATACATCAGCTGAAGTCATTTTATATTTGATGTAGCTGTACATTCAAGCACATTTCTAGGATTCAAAACAACATGATAACTTTTTACCTAAAATTCAACCATACAGAGAGGCAAAATACATTAGGGAAAAAACAGTGGTATCCAGCATAAACTTTCAGAGAGCTTTCATACTTCCACTTTGCACTTTCCATCATGATAGTACATGTACTGATAAGCCAACCCCAAAACGCCACAGTGATTAAACTATCTTTGATGATGCCGTGAAATGTTTGACTCATCCAATATGAATGACTTACTCTTGTCTGTAAGAATATGCATCATTCTGGTGACGAGTGTCTCAGCTCCTTTTGGACATGTCTCCACCAGGAGCAGTAGCTCTGGAGATACCATTCCAACACCTCGAACCTGACAAGTGAAGAAATTGATGAAGAAACAGCGTGTGAAAATAATATGTAATACAATGTGTGTAAAATCTATGTATTGTTATTCAAGGCTATTTTATATGGAAGATTGCCTTGTTTTTTGTGTACACTCCCGAATAGGCCTTTCAAATTGGTTTACTCGTGTTCAGATGATGTTATGTATCACTAATCTATTAAAAACAAAAGTAATTACACATTTGTAATATATGTAACATCAAAATGTTTGGAGCACACAAGGTAATAGTATGAAATTGTACTCTACTATATGAAGAAAGACAATATTACATGACTTAAAAGCAACTGACCGAAAAGCTTTAAACATAACTGTACTTTTACAACTAATCCTTTTTCAACTTTTCAAATTACTTATCAGATCCTTCTATCTTCTTCGGAAGTAGCATTATGACACCGAAGCCCTGATGAATGTTCCAGATCTCTTCACACTTTAGAAAGAATAATAAATCTGAATTTAAATATTTGTGTGAAATCCCACAACATTATGGATTCCTGCATTATCAACTTACCGGTGTCTCTAAGACTCTGAGTACTGTTCTCTTGATATCTGCTGTTGCTTCTACATACACATTAGCTAATCTGAAATACAAAATAAAACATAATTACTATTATAATCAGTGATTGTAGATTATTGTTGACTGATCTACATACATTGAAATACGTTGAAATAAAGAAAGAAATATCTTCTTCTATTTTTTATACTCAAGGCTAATAAGTTACACAACAAAATATTTTCACAAATTTTGCAGTGTACTAATCTAGACCTTACTGAATCTGCACGTTACAATAAATTCAAATCTCAGAGTCTTATAATAACCAACTCAATTTTAAGGGAAATCCCTCATTCTTGGGAAGTTTCTTTGAGGGAAAAAAAAAATCTTTAATTTCATCCTATTACTTTCACATTTGCATCTATTATTCAGATTTGTCTTGCATTCACAACAACATGGTATTAAGCCTAAATTGCCCTGCACAAAGTGATATCATTGCAAAACTTACTCATGAATGAGTTTATGATTGATTGGTAGGAGAGCAAGGTAGAGATAGAGACACATCTTAGCAGTCTCTTCCGTCCAGGCTTTCGCAGCAGTAGCCTGCATCTCCTGATCGGCTAAACGCAACACAAGGGTTGCCGGTGGTCTATTCAGCAGTAGCTTACGTAGGAATGAGGTAGCAAACTCCTATAGTAGGATCAAAGCAATAGGGATATAAATAAATACTTCAAACTAATCAGTTACCCGGTATAAGAAAGATACTGTCATACAAGATGTACATATAGTACACATGAGTTAGCCCTTGCACTGTGGGAAAGGGAAGAGCACAGGTGATTACAAGAAGTGCAAGGCTTGGTCCAAAAGCACAAATATACAATGATACATAACAAAGCGGGCATCTCTCCCAGACTACAGATGACTTCAACAAGTTGATTATGATTATATCTTTCGTTAAGGATCTTATAATGTATGGCTTGGGACCTAACCTATGTTTTCCCATGATTGGTCAGGTCAAAGGTTAAGGGTAACATGTCATAATTACCTCAATGACAGTCTCAAGATCAAGTCTTTCATGGGATCTGTTTGGGTACTGTATGACTTGACCTCTAGTCTTTGGCTGGGTCAGTTCAAAGGTTAAGGGTTAAATGATTCAAATGTTTCCCCAATAAGTGGTTCTAGATTAAGTTGTCTATAGAACCTCTTGAAAGGTCACATCAAAGCTTAAGGGTTAAATGACTTTAAAAATTACCTCAATGAGTGGCTTGAGATCAGATCTTTCATAGAATCTCTTGATGTACTGTATGGCTTGTGACCTGACCTCTGTTCTCTCATGCTGGGTCAGGTCAAGTAGCTCTTTTACATACTTCTCCAAATCAGCTGGTTTCTTCAGAATCAGCTCTCGAAGGGCATGCATACCAGCATAAAAATGAGTCTGAAAAATAGACAAAGACATACAAGCTAGTTGTTTAGCCCGTCTCTTGTGATAATGTTTCAAAAGATAATATACTGTAACGGCCCCTCCTATCCATCAAACTTGAGAAATAGGAAATATGCAATACATCAGTTCACATTAAAACACATCATCTAAACTGCTTTGCATTTTTATTTTACTGGTCAATATTTACAAGTTATGCCAAGAGCATATAGATACTCTCATCCACAAGGAATATACAAAAGCCAAGGCTTACAACAGAGGATAAAATATTATGCCACAGGAAATAAAATCATTCCACATTACAGTACGAGATCCTAGTACGAGATACTAACCTCATCTTCACAAAACTGTCTAATGACTTTAAGTGCATCATCTGTAATGACAGGTGCCTCCATGACAAGCCTGTTGAACAACCTGTACAATGTGAAAAGAAAGACATGACTTAGAAGTGTTGTTTGTTTAAGGATCACAATACAGAATCAACGCTCTGACATATCTCAAGCACTTAACAAGTTACAAACTGAATACATTTATAAGGTCTCAGAAACCGGTGAATAGACACAGAGTTTAATCATTACCCATCTCTCTGATCTGTCCTCACAAGCAAGCTCTTGAGAAGGTTACATAGAAGGCTTTCATAGCGTTGTGTGGTCACATCTTGGCCGTGGGTATGAGGCATGTAGCCCTGGATGTTAGAATACTCCTGATAGAGCCATGCCAATGCTATATCACTGCGGCTCCGCAGATCCTCCAAGATGTGGTTCTCGAGCACTGAAAGACAAAGGAAGGTCAATTCAGAATAATAAGATTTGTTTAGGACAAGAGGTTAGAATGATACCTCTAGTCACACCACCAAACTGACTACAGACCAACTCCAAACCGACTGATTCTTGGCAATTAGGGGTTAATGAATATCTTGTTTGGTCTATTGTCAGTCTGGTGCTGGTCTTGCTGATGTGACTGATACTTCAGGAAGAGATGACCTAACAGTTTACCCTTTCCCATTTAATATGTTGTAATCAATATTATCCACACTTTTAAAGATTTTAAAATTATTGTATTGTAATTTATTGACACAGCTTGACACAGCTGATAAAACAAAGCATTGTAATGACTATGAATAACTTTCTGCTATGTTACTAGTCTATACATCTGTGTTGAATAGACACTACAATTCTTTCTGGGCTTTCACAAGTTTACAAAAGGTAATAACTGAAGTCTTGAAACTTGTTGCAACCTGTGTCATGGAGAAGATGCGATATTAAGAACTATGAAAGATTAAATATGGCAGAAGACATGAAGTAACAATACGTACAATCAGACAGGTTTCCTCCAAACTGAGTGACAAGAGCAGAGAGAATCTTGGTTCTTGTTTTTGCTGCAGGCCCGTGGCTTACAGCTTCTAAAATAAGGAAAATAGAAAATATATCCCAGATTTCAAATTATTCACTGACAAAACAAAATCTGATATTTCAAGTTATGAAAAATGCTTGTAATACTAAATTTGTATTTAACAAGTCAATGACATCTCATATCATCCATAAACATTCTACATTGTTCTTCTATATTTGTTTAATTCTTCTATAGAATCTCTTAAAATGAATCAGCTTTTACAAAATAGTGACAAGAATAAGCTATAATAATTATAATATCACACATCAAAGAGAGATCAGAATACATTCTTGACGAGCAAAACATAGATATATACACTTATTACTAAATATCGGAACATAATCCATTTCATTCCTCTGTTATCTTTAACTGAAAAACCTTAACAAAATTGAAAATGTTGTTTATGCTTACTTTCTGCAGCAATTATCCTCTTGACAGCTCCATGGGCTAGCTTGTTGGCGTCATCTTTAGACAAGAGATGGGTGACCTCTCTAAGTTTAAAATGCTTGGGTCGCTTTCCCCCTTTGGTAGGTTGGGGCTCCATTACGATGGGGGCTTTCTTCTTTGATTCATCAGTAGGGGGTGCTTTACGGATATATAAGGACAATAGAGTGGTTAAAGGTCATGTATGGAAATTGTTTGACCCCTAATGAGAAAACCAAGTGGTCCCTGTATTAAGTGTATGATTACAATCTTTGATTCTCTATTGCAGTTGGGGCTTTGTTTTTCTGTTCTTTGTTAGAGGGTGATTTACCCATACTATGATGAAGAATCTAGTCATTTTAATCAGGTTATGTGCTAAAACCATTTGACCCCCTAACACATTGCCTATTGGAGCTGAGTGGTTCCTGTATTAAGACTACGGTAATGAGAAAATTTAGTAGTTAACGGGTTGCTGTAACAATAACATCAAAAAGAATTAAGTCATTTAGATATAAGAGACCCCCTTAAAAAATTGGAACTCTACAACAACCAGGATTTTCTCCGTTGGTTTAAAGTAAATTGGTATAGCATGTATATTTCAACTTGACTAGAATCTCTTGTGGTAAAATGGATAGAAGCACATACAATACATATTTCAAACTCATAGTTCTTATTACCACTATTTCCTCCAAGAACAGGAATGCCTTTGGTGGTGAAGTCTTCTTCTTCCATCTTCTCTGGTGGTTCTTGCTCTTCTTCTACCTCCACATTCTGCATCAAAACAAAACCAATATGAAAACTGTATCTGACAAAACTTCATTTTAAGTATACATGAATACTTATAGTTACATGCATGAATTCAAATATCAAATTCAACGTTATTTTATTGTTGAGAGGATGCCGTCGATTGCTAATTCTAAATAAAATGTGTCATTTTGTAATGGTCAAATCAAAGTATACTAAAACTTATGTTATTGTGTTAAGAAAGATCATATGATATACATGTACACAATGTTTATAATAAAATGTGGAGGCTTTCAAGAATAACATCTATTATAGCACAAATCAAAAATTCTTCATTGACGAAAAAAAACATCTTAAAAATAAGGAAGAAATAAAAAATTGATTCAGATTATAAATATGAAGAAAAGGAAGAAACATATGGGGGAAAATGGAAGGAGATTGCCAAAGGAAAATTAATGAAGTGTAAATACAGTATCACAAAATAGATTCTTAAAGGACTTTCCAATAATTAGTGCAATATGAGCTACCACTGTGGTATAAGTATATTCCTCCTACTCCTCATCATCAACATTCAATATCTGATTTTCACACACTCACCTCATAATTGCTAGGTTTGATACCAGCAGCAGCCAGCTGATTGCTCACCATCCTAGCTAAATGTTGGACCTGAGTATCTGTTCCTGCTGCAGCAATAGGTGTGTAGGTAGCCAAGAATGTGGCTGGCATTGTCTCTGGTAAAGAAACCTGCAATACAAATTAAAATATAATGTAAATTTTATTCTTTTTTTGTAGTCACTTCATTGCGTAAAAATAAACTAAACTAAAAGCTACTGTTCCAGTAGCACATATTACATGCACACCAGTTATCTACTCAATAGAAAGTTACGTAGTTCAAGCAGCTGCATTTTCCCCAAAAATAGCTTGCCTTCTTCAATAGTGAATCAAAATTAGGGATCCCCAATATCAAAAACATGCCAAATATCATCATAAAACAAGATCCCAAACAATTGCTGGTTTATCACGTAAAAGCATAGAGGCTGCTTATGACAATTGGGCGCCAAAGGCTTGAACAAACACTTTTTGTTTGGTCTTTTTGCTGTAAATACCTACCATACTTAAGAGAACCAGGTTTGCCACGTTCTCATGGTTACGGAGCAAAGGTTCAATCTCATCTGCTAGGAGATCAATCACGGTTGCCTTGGTAACCCTCTTGCTTGGTCCTGGTTCATCTTTTTTCTTGTCTGCTGCTTCATCATCTTCATCATCATCAAGTACCTGGTTGTACAAGAAGGATAGCCTTTCATTTCATTTCTTAAGTGAACATATAAGGCTCATAAAAAGAACAAAAATATATTTCTTGTAAGATAAACACTGTAGCCCCTCATTCATGTCTGACATAAGTAGAACTAGAACCAGAAACATATAAATGAAAATTTAGGGGGAAAAGGGACATAAAATAATAAAGAACTGGGGAATACGGGAAGGTGAGGGATGTCGGGTAACTGGTAATTGCTAGGGGCATTTTCTTGTGAATTTATTTTCCTGAAAATCTGCACACAAGGAAAGATTCTTGACACCTAAGGAAGACTAATTTAATTTAGCCCATCATTAAGGATGATATCTTTCATTCTCTGGTTACTTGCCTTCTGCTTTTTCCTTTTGCTCTGATCACTGTCTGCCTCTATACGTGGCCGCTTTGGTCTTTCCGATACCCTGGGTGTGTTTCGCATAATCTAAAATGAAGTATCATAACATGAAATATCAAATACAAGCCAAGTACAATTAGACATAGCACAAGATATGCTCTTCATATAACTTCTAATCTCCTCATGAAAACAATGCTGCACATCTTCCAGATGTCTTTTGCTCATAATTGTGTTCTTGTTCTTTCCAGCCAATCAAAAGTGATATATCAAATTGAAGTGTTATCCATATAAACAAAGCTACAATAGCTATGGTCTTCATCTAAAAAAAAAATAATTTAAACATTCCTCCAATTTAAGGGACAAAACTAGCTATGCCATTCTTAAATATATTTATTGACTTCAAAGGAGTAAATTCATTGTTGAATTCATGGACATATCTCAAATCAGTCTGATCTTACCTCTGTTTCGGATGCTCCCAAGTCAGTGAGGAGTGTACCAATGTTACGTCTGAGATCAACAGATGACTGGTGCCTTAAAAGACCAAATAGCTGGATCTGCAATTCAAGGTAGACCAACAAAATACTTTTGAAAGATGCAATGAAATAATTCATAAATAGTCACATCAATTAGAGCTAATATGTCATGCAAATTAGAGGTCACCAAAGAAACATACATATAGACATAACCCTAGAATGGGTACCAAAAAGGGGCCTTCAGCTTAACATTCTTTTAAGGATTGTATAGTGAATACATATAGCAGTAAAGGTTATATTGAAAAAATGCTAATCTATATCTATCATAAGGAAGAAATAAATGTCAAATATATCTAAATCAGTCCTCTGATTTCATAAACTTCAATTTAAGGCACTCACCTTAAGTGTTTTCCGGACACTGCTTACTTGTGACTTTGACAAGGTCGGAGGAAGATTCACTGTAATTTAGAACAGACAACAATGTTTATATGACAGCAAGTTTCTAATAAAAATGGTGTAAACCTTTAAACAAGTGACAAGTAATACTACAGAGATAGTAAAACACATTAAATCTAATTATGAAGTCTCTACCTTACTCTATGTGAAAGTATCAAGATTTACCGTGTAGATTCTCAAAAGCCTGTATGACTTTGGGCATGAAGTCTGGTCTCTGTTTAGCAATAGATGTCAGTGCTCCCATACACACCATCAGATTAATGCTGTAATAAATCAAATTAAAAATAAATACATAAATAAACTGCACAGTATCTGCTTCAAATTTGTTTACAACATTTGATGTCAACATCTCTGAGACATGATTAGATGTATACAAATGTTATAGTATAGCATCACAGGTAAATCAGCATACCCCAGGTAAACTCTTTTGGCGCTTAGAAAATGTGGAAGAAATTGTTGTTGTTGTAAGAAAGGAATACAAAACAGGGCTCATATCATATCATATAAGAACCTATTGTTATGTCATACCAAATTCAGTCTCCATTTACAAAAAAACATTACAAAATGATAGACAAAAAGTGCAAAACTCTTGTTAGAAATATCCTATAGTAAATTGAGATAATGCTATCTTATTGTGATTTTCAATAGAAACACACCACATACATTCTTTACCAACTGTGAAATAATAAACACTCCATTCCACCAGCAATATGCAATATGAAAGTATTCTGACCTGGATATACTTGCAGACACCAAGATACTTAGCAGAGCATCCAAAGATTGCGTTCCTTCATGCTGAAGCTTCTTCTTGTGAAGAAGAGAATTACCATCTGGGAACTGATACGAGACAAACATAAAATGGGTTAGAACTATATACAATAGTCGATACTCTACAGAGTTACCACACAACGATAGCCTTCTATGTAACCTGCTCAAATGCTTACCGGTACTCATTAAGAGGGATTTGGAAGGTTATTCAAATAATGATGAAGCGTGAGCTACACTTACAATAACCTACCCAGTAAACGAAAAGCTTCAGAATGGTATCTACAAATTATAACTGTCGCCCTAGCATATTAAGAGAGATAGTTGTGACATACATGCACGTACACAAAAAAAAAAGGTCAATTCATGGAGGTAACTATTTGGAGCTCCATGAATTTACCTTGATTGCGTATGTTTCTCAATANAATTACCATCTGGGAACTGATACGAGACAAACATAAAATGGGTTAGAACTATATACAATAGTCGATACTCTACAGAGTTACCACACAACGATAGCCTTCTATGTAACCTTCTCAAATGCTTACTCATTAAGAGGGATTTGGAAGGTTATCCAAATAATGATGAAGCGTGAGCTACACTTACAATAACCTACCCAGTAAACGAAAAGCTTCAGAATGGTATCTACAAATTATAACTGTCGCCCTAGCATATTAAGAGAGATAGTTGTGACATACATGCACATACACAAAAAAAAGGTCAATTCATGGAGGGAACTATTTGGAGCTCCATGAATTTACCTTGATTGCGTATGTATCTCAATATGGTAGGACTGTTGCTAACGATCAAGCCATGCATAGAAAACTAAGATCACGACCATCCATCAATCCATAAGAGCTGGTGAGAAGCCAGAGGGATGACAAAATTCGACCTCCAGGAGAGTACTACAAATATAATTAATCCTGAATGCTAAACGACAGGTGCAAGTACACATTACAACCCTGTAAACATCATAATTATATATGCTTAAATTTTGCTTAATAGCTAAATTGACATATCATACATCATTAATCAAGCTAGGGGAGATTTCTTCTGGGTTATGATTTACCAAATCAATTATCAAGTAAATACATTTTTATGAAAGTAATTTAAAAATATTAGAAACCTGATCCAGTGTGATATCGTTCTCAGCTCTCTTCGGTACCACTGAATCAGATGACTTGGCAGACAATGTGATGACAACCATTTCTGCAAATTTGATGGCATACGTTCGTACTCTAAAATATAAAGAAGTTAGAAAAATATAGTCAGCTGAGGTTCTCAAGTTATCTTATCAAAACAAACAAATGAACTTTTACACAGGATTAAGCAATCACAGACATTTCACAATCTGATTTTCCCCTAAAAAATCCAATAGTACAAGGTGTACAAAAATAATTCCTGGAGATTAATTGATTTCCTCTTCTTTGACCAATAAGAATACAAATAAGTTTATAGAACTATTAGAAATTAAAACAAAGCTTAGAAAGTACAGGAAGCTCATAACGCATCATGTGAACTCCCTAACACACTTAAGGATTGTAGACCAGTAGATCATTTTAAGGCCAGTCTGAAAATTTATCTAATGGCCAACTTTAACTACCGGTAATATCATCTTTTATACCATGTATAATGTAACGTTAGCATAATTGTCTCCGAGTATAGTTTATATGTAGTAAAAATGTTTAAATGTCTTTATTATTATAGTTATTATCATATGAGCAAATAGTAAATACTTGTGAAACAAACAAAAAAGTGCCTTACTCATCACACACATTTTTAGAAAGGAAAGCAATCTGTTAATCAATACTAACCCATCATTATCATCATCTAAAAGCTCAGACACAATCTTCTTCTTCATCAACATCAGAGCTGCCCAGCCAGCCTCCATGTCCTCTTGTAACACTTTCACACCAGCCAGCCACTGCAGAGATGCGTTAAGACACAAAATACAATACCATTTTCAAAGTGTTGAAATTACTTTTCATAACCAATAGTTTAGTTATCTTGTGAAACTTTTTACTACTTCAGACATGTAATGTTGAATTTCAAAAAATCATTTCAAATTTACTTCGCAAATTGGGCAAAATTCTACAAGAATCAAGGTTCATTTTATAGTGCCTTTGGAAAATGATATTTAAAAGTTTTCATATGACTGAATGGTATTTATATCTATTTGGATTTGTTTGTTCCTTAATTTCCCCAATGCTAATAATTAACCAAAAAAAATGGGTATTGCTCGAGATATCATCACACACAAGTCACCTATGAGGAGACCACCAACATTTAGATACTACTCATAACAATAGCACTAAAGCTCTTGAAATTTTGAACAATCTTACTTGTATATCAAAGATAAAGACCAGTATTGGAAATACCCAATTTCAAAAAAAGAAATGGAAGCTCTTATTACCAATCATGTGAAAGAATATGTTTTGACTAATACATGATAACAATTTTGCCGGGTAACCACCTACTAATTGATATATTTGGTAAATTAGTTTATCTATGGTCTGTGAGAGATAAACGCATGTGTCATGCACGTGTGCGTTTAGTCCCATATACATCTTTCTGTGTACAGTACTTGTAACTTTACGAAGACAGGGCCAAATTTATTATCATTTTGATGATTCCAAAACCTTGCAGTACACACCAATACTTATATGCTAGATGATCAACCTTTTCTGATAGATTCCACAACGTTTCTTTCACAATGCAATTGTTGACCATAACTTGTCTTTACCTTTAATGTTGGTAGATTTATTCATTTATATGGTTATATTTTACCATACAAAATGATATTACAAGATACATATTAAAAACAATAAGGAAACATGGTGATTTCACCCTGCCAACTTCTACACAAGATATAGAAAATAATGAATTATGTGTAGACTGTCATCAACTTTCCACACTTCTTGGCCATTCCCGTACGACTCACTTTAATGGTTACTCTGTATAGTTGTGAGGTACACAAAATGACCCTCTTGAGAACTGCAGCAGGCTGATTTTCTTCTGTTAGCATCATATGAAGACGAGGCAACACTGTGCACAACATCTGGTTGTCTTTCTTGCTGCAAGTTGATAAAACACAGAGATAAAGTCTATCTTAGTCTTCGAACAATCTCTGTAAATTAGCATTGGTCTACTTGTCATTTGGACAATGTGGAGATGTAGCCTGCACAACTCATTATTTCATACAATAATTGATTCAATAGAGTACCGAAGAGCCAACGTTGAATTCGCTCGTCGTCAAGATAACTGGTTCAAAACAACAGAGTCTATACATGAGGTTCAATTCTGCATAACATACGTACATTCCATATTAGGAAACCTCACAAATTTAGATGTGCAATGAACCCATTTCTCTTTAATTTCAAGAAGACAAAACTAGTCATTTTTGATACACACATTGTAAAACATTTGAATTCTCGGGTAATATTTGCCACCCAAATTAGAGCTGGTTAAGAAATCAAACAAAATTTGCTCACCAGGCACATTCTGCAAAGCTGAGGACAAAGTTCCTCACTTCCACTGACTCGTCAAACTGGAACTGAAGAACTTCCTGCATGTATAAGAAAAAGAAGGTGAAAAATCTCACTCAAAACTCAACTATTTTATGATCTTCCAAAACACAATGTAATCCTTACAATATCCACCTGATGTCATCTTATTCTCGTAGCATTTGTTGCAATTCAAAAATCTGAAATTCACAGTAGACCTTCATACCCTTCTTCACTCGTTCCCTTTTATGGTTTGTTTTACCTTTCATAAAATGGTTTATATTCATGTTACATATAATGCTTTCCCCAAGCATTATAAGAGCTGAGAAGCCTTTCATGACACCGGAATACGTACAAGTTTGCCGATAACCCATTGACACATGCATTTTCTAATTACATTTTTGTGAAATGATGCTCTTGTCTTCAATGAGTTACAACATACATACTATGGAAAGAAAGTAAATACTCACATCAAGGAAATTGTCAAGAAGAGATGGATCCTTCTCGATAATTAGTTCCTGGACATGGCTTAGGTTGCTGATCTTTTGGGAATCCCTCTGTAAAGAGTGGGTTTGTTGCAGCAAGTCAACTACCTGTATGGGAGGAACAAAATAATCCATCCAAGCTCGATATTTATTTTAATCGGACAAAGCTCTCCATCTCATTCAGATTATTATCCATCGATCATCTGAGACTCTGAGCTGATCATGCCCATCTATAGTAGATTAGATGCCAATTACATAATGCCTAATTCTTTATAGACGTAAGGGATCATCAGGAAATTGGAAACCACCCGAAAGCTTCATTGCATCACAGGAACTGTGTTATTTGGTCTCCTTTTCCACAATTGTGCGAGTGCAGATGAACAAGTGGTTACCAAAACCATGGACCTACCAAAACCTAGACCGAAATTTCTGTCTCTTTCGTTCGTTAAGCCTCTTATTTGGGTAGGGTCGGCTCTCTCTTTAGTAATTCGGTGATAAGTTTTGCAAGTTTGGTGTACTGATTTGCACACCTAACCTACACACTTGGCGGTATAGTCGGTTTCCGTCTCTAAAGAGAGAGCCGACCCTACCCCAATGAGAGGCTAACGAATGAAAGAGACAGAAAATTCGGTCTAACCAAAACCATAATAGGGTCTACATTGTAGCCAACATTTCTACTAAACACAGAGTAAAACTGTTGGCAGTTAAACTAAATATGCATTCAGATTTCAGAATGTTAAGAACCTCGTTTGGAAGATGGAATTTTTTTTTTTTTTATTCAGATCATGTATTATTTTGTAATTACGTAATGGGTTGGGTGTTCTTCAAATTGCCATTTTAAAAGTTCTGTCAAAACATCTGGGTATAGATTACTGAAACAGTTGTATCCCTTCCAAGACCAATGGCAATACAATTACACTATTTCACATTACAACATGTCCTTAATATATTTCATTGTATGAGATTTGTTCCCGTTTCCATTAGATTCTAGATTTGAATTTAAAGTTTGACTTTGAGCTTTGAATTAAATTAAAAGAACATTATTTCACCCGATCAGAAATGCTTTGGCCATCTGCTCCATCATCGTCCATGAAAAATTGTGAGGCTACAGATAATCTGCTACTTCCAGCACTCATCTTTCACATCTAGAGGACATTCAAAAGGGGCAAAAAATATGTAGTTTCAACAAATTAAGGCAACGGTGCCGTTGCGATCGACCAAAACAGGATTGATGCTTTTTTTTGTCGATATTGTTCAGCAGCGCTTGCAGCGCATGCACGTTGAAGTATACACTGTGTATGCGCGCGCTGTGTCGATTTGTCAGTGACCTCGGTGTACGAAGTTGATGTAGATCATTACGTAGGTACGTACATCAACAATGCACGCGTTCTAGATCTATGGTATCTTTAAGAGTTCTTTTCGCGACGTACCCACCCGGGACTTTCCCTGACTTGCGAATTGCGCGTAAATCACTAGCTATGCTATGCTGTTGAATGAAATGCTGGATCTCGATTAGGAATTTACTCTTTAGACTTTAGCCTTTAGAAAGGCATCGACATCGCGTTGTTAACTTCAAAGACTAATCCTGATACAAATGTATAAAATTTGTTTTTGAAGTTTAACGCAGTGCAGTGAGCTCTGAGCTGAGTCGAGTCTGGCTCTGCAAGCAGCCTGATCTGCGACTAGAATGCACTTCATCCGACTTCATCATAGACCTTCAGTACATGTACATGTATGCTACTAGCTACTACTAGTACTGTCACTGTCACTACTGCAAGTTCAACTGTATAACAAGGTGGATTCCATGCATACAGTACACGTTAATTGAATAGCAAATCGATCACTAAGGGTTTTTGGAAATTGGAGGGGGAATAATCCATAGATTTGAATGGTCTACTAGTACTACAGTAGATATTCAGACACATCTGATCCGATCATCTGAGTGAATTAAACTGAACAGAATAAATACCACTTGTGACGTCCATGACGCTGGTCACCTGGGAAGAAGTGTGAAAAATGGCTCATCTTCCTATGTTTGGTCGTAAGNCCCCCCCCCCCCACAATTTGCAAAATACAGTGGAGCCTGTAAGAGGTAGACCAAAATGTCTGTCTCTCTAAGTCTAAAGAGAGGAGCTGACCCAACCCAAATCAGAGACGGAGGCTAACAAAACAAAAAAAGAGACAGAAATTTCAGTTTAGTGTGAGAAGATGGTTGAATAGGCCTGTTGATTGAATTTGAATACGGTAAGCAATATTGGGAATTTGGGATCCACAAGTGACAATGTCCCAAATTAGTCATCAAGAATCAAGAATAGCTCTCCAAAGTTCAAATGCAAATCTGCATTTTTTTTTTGTCTTCAATTCAATTCAATTTATTTCTCCAGAAATGCAAAACATAGGAAGATACATAAAAAAAACATACAATACAATAATATAACATATGTACATCATATATAAAACAACTCCGTATGGAGCAATGTATGTTTTAAAAAGAAAAAAAAATCTGCAAATGTGAAAGGGGTACCGGTAGTCAAAAATCAAAAATGATTTGTTGAGGTCTACCCCCGATAATTCAAAACAAATTATACAATTAGAACGTAAAGTAAATGGTCAAATTATGATGAGGTGCATGCCGCATATGGTACCAAACTACCAATGACGAGAAAGAAGAGGGAGAAAAATATCAAAGACGGGGGAAAAAAGTGCATCCACCTATATGTGAATGTTGTAAAAGATGGATCACTTATCAGGAATAATTTTAACTTCTTCTTAGATTTGGTGTACTACTGTACTTCATCCTTTTGTAAAGACAGCAATGTACACATTTTTGTAATACCTTTTTACCTAAAGAATGATGAGACTACATGGACTTGATGCAGTGCCAAGGGAATACATATAAGAATACTACCATGCACATTTTGAAATTTAATTCTGAAGAAAGTTTTGCATATAATGGACACATCAGAAGTGGAGCTGGTGCATATTAAATGGAGAGGCATGTTTTTATTGTGAAAATTAATAAATATCTCTTTGAACTTTATCTTTTACAGTTGGAACTTACTGTATGAGAGGTACAGATACTGTCTACAAATGTCTTGACACGGCTCTGAAGCATGGATATCGTCTTATTGGTAAGATACATGTAGTTGATGTTCATCAATGGTTGTATGGTTGTATGGTTGTATGGTTATCAAAGATTATCAGGCATTCCAAATAAATATAGCTTTATATGATGTTCAGAAACTTCAGTATCATACTTTGAATTTTCATGATGATAGAGAACAGAAAACAGCAGAGTTAAATCCAACATGCTATCAATTTGTTTACCGGTAACCATATAATAATAAATGCAATTTTTATTTCACAGTGAATCTCCACTACATTATTTATTGGCTACATTACAGAGTTATTAATGTTTTTAACTATTGGTGGCCCTGACTGAATTAATGATGTTGTAATTATGTTTGTCCTTGTTCCTCATTTTAATACAGACACAGCTACTGTTTACAGGAATGAAGGAGATATTGGTCATGCTTTGAAAGAGCTTCTTCCAAAACATGGACTCTCAAGATCTGATATCTTTATCACAAGTAAACTAGGTGAGCAGAAACATAGGCTTAATAGCCGATATTTTGTGTGTTGTTGTCCTTTCACTTTTTTTTCTTCTAAATCTGTCACAAACTACATCTTTCTCGTATATGTCAACGAATAGAGAGATTGAGAATAATTAATGATTTAAATGTTCATATTGCCTGAACCGAAATTCCATGTTACATTTCATATATTTGTAAATGGGTGTGAGATTTTCCTAAGTTACAATTTGACCCTGTTTAACAGATTTCTCTTTCTCTTCTGTAGTCCAGAATCTGGTGATTTTATTTTATGAGTGATCTCCAGAGTATACACTCAATCTACCCCTACCTCAGTGATACTAGCTGAAGAAGGCGCAAATCCCAAATTTGTACACCCGGTGAAAATAATCTTAGGCCGAGCATACAATTTTTTTTATCATGCCGTCTCCAGCGGCTTGCAGCAAGTGTAGGGAGTAGAGATAAAATAGGAAATGGCCAGAATCTTTTCTGTTTGACCATCTAGCTCCAGCAGACCAAGGTGAGAATGCATATGATGCATGTCTGCTTTCATTGAAGAAGCTACAGACAGATTATCTTGACCTCTACCTCATACACTGGCCTGGAACCCAGAATATGAAGCCAGATGATCCGAGAAATGTTGAGAACAGAAAAGTGAGCTGGAAAGTACTTGAGAGATTACACAAGGAAGGTAATTGAGACAGACCAAATACCAGAGGATTGTTGGAATTGCAGAAATTAATTATTATAATTAGTAATTTTTCCTTTATTTCATTGATATTCTGAAACCAAAAATAAACACTTTGCTAGACTTGAAATAATATTTGCAGTCTTTTTTTTGTTAGTACATTTGCCATGTCAACAAAAGAAAAAAATTATATTTTCAGATTGTAAAGTTTATGCTCCTTCCTGTTTGTAGAAATATATATACAAAATTGTCATGTTTTGACTGTGTTAATTGCATATAGAATGTTTTGTTTTTATTGACAACAGGAAAGTGTAAACATATTGGAATTTCAAACTACATAGTCAGACACATGGAAGAGCTCTTGACATACGCTGAAATTCAACCAGCGGTAAACCAGGTATGTGCTTGAATTTCTTACACTTTCGTGAGTTGTAAGAATGAATGCCCATTATAGTTTTAAAAACAATAATTATGTACCGGTATTGACACTTACATCACCACACTCTAGCTTACAGCAGATGTATTATTTTGTCAAATAGTTGACCCTTCTCTTTTTTTTTAAAGTATCATTATCATAGTGAGTTGAGGACCTTTTTTAGTGGCTCCAATGTTTGCGCTGTTGGTAATTGGTCCAGACTATATTATTTCGGGTTAGGATTAGGATTACTATTTGGATTGAAGGTTAGGTTTACGGAAAGGTTGGGTATAGTGCTTGGTCCAGGGTTGAATTTCAAGAAGTTGTTTAGTGAAAAGATCATGTATCGTACAACTTTTTTTAATGCAGTAATTCATTTTTTATTACCGGTAAGAAGTTTGTGCTTAAGTAAAAAGGTCTAAGGTCGCAGGTCAAATAGCTTGGCTATACTGTAATTATTTGATTGAAGAACTGAGGAATTGATAAAAAACAACATTGAAATAGTTTGTTCTTGAAGTTTTTGTAATATATTGATGTTTTCATAGGGATACAAATTTGAATTAAACCTGCTGTAGATGATCTTGTTATTCATGATTTATTTGTCTTTTTTCAGAGTGAATATCATCCTCTCTTTTTAAATAAAGATGTTGTGGAATATTGTCAGAGAAATGGTATACAGTTTCAGTCGTACTCAACACTAGCAAGAGGAGAAGTGAGTACCAGTAATTTAAATTGGTAGTATTATCCATCATCTGAAAGTAGGCCTACTATTTCATCTAAGGAAAGGGGACATTGCAATTCTGAATTGTGCCATGCATGCAGTCAGCAGAAATAGGAATATTCCCCTGACATGAATTATAAGAAGGCATAATTTTTGACCTACAATGATATGTTTACTTGAGACATTGAAGGGTTTACCAGTATATTGTGTGAATTCTGGTGATAGATTTTCTATTGGTAGATCACTTCACTGAATATGCTGCAAATCTAAGAGTTATTCCTGCCAAGAACATGACATCTAGCAAATGGAGATTTGTAGAAAATCTAGAACAATTTGGAGACTTTTTGTCTGATGATCATTTAGCAATTTAAGAAGTGTTAGATGATCATTTAGCTATTTATGAAATATGAAATAATAATTGAGGTATTCAAAAAATATTAACCCTCAAAGGTGTATGTATCCTTAATAGGAGAGCCAGCAAAAGCAGAGAGAGAAAGAGAAGCGTAACTAAGTTTGCAACATATTGATTTTGGAGTTCTTTCTTGTCTGTGTTTATTAAGTTCATGTAAAAATATCTTGGTTCGCAACCCTATTTCAGCTGATGACCACTTTTATAGATCTGTGTTTATTCTTTTTCCAGTTACAGACAATGTCATCAAGTCCCTTATAAAATTTCCTTGCTATTTCTCATTCAGAGCTTTTGAAACTTTTTTTTGCAGCTTTTGCTCACTTTTGCCACCCTCTACCCAGGTGCAGTTAATTGGTACCTTGTTTGAAAAAAATCTGTGAATCCTATGAGCACTGAAATTGGGGTATAATTTAAAGTGCGTGCGTACATACCCTATACAAGAAGCCAACATTATTATTATTTAATGTTATTTCTCTTTCTAGCTGCTGACCAATCCTACAGTAATGTCCATTGCAGACAGGATACAACATAAACCTTGCCAGGTCCTCCTCAAATGGGCCATGCAGGATGGAATAGGTAAGACTATTTTCAGTATATTTAAATTCTACAGGGTGTATCAATAAATAATGTAATTCACTTTTGTGGAAGTTGGAAGAAATCAACCACATTAACATATCAATCCTTCTAAAGAGAGAAGTGTCCATTTTACAATGATCCCCTGCTTGTGTCTCCGTTGTCATGTAAGATTTAGTGTCATTGTGCACAGTCATAGTTATTGCAAATCTCATTTGGTATTTTGTTGGTTTATAACTTTGTACTGTATTTTAAAACGTTTAGAAGAAGACAAGCTTAGCAGAAAATGCATGGTTAGCAGTCCTACACTTCAAAAAACATACTGCAGTGAACATATCAAAGGGGTTATGAAGTGAGGGTGGTAAGGTTCAAATCTATTTTTAATATTGTATAAGAATTCCACGGTCTATTCAAATCTTTTATTTCACAAAGAGTATCTGGGCACATTCATTTTCAAGTGACACACTTTTATTGGTTTTCACAACAAAAATTACCTGTAAATGTGGACATTAATTTTTTGACATATTCCTTTCATAAATCATCGTAGAAATTATAACAACAAAGCTGTACCGGTAAGTGGATTAATGAACTTCTTTTTGAAGTTGATTATCAAAGGCTTGTTTTCATGCTCTTCTGTTGTCTTTTCAAAGTCCCTCTTTTTCTTTTTTCTTTTTGACAGGTGTGATACCCATGTCTACCAAGCCTGATCATATCATTGATAACTGTGATGTACACGATTGGTCTCTCACTCAAGATGACATGAAAGTGCTACATAACCTCAAAGAAACAAAAAAATGTGCTTGGGATCCTACAACGATTATTTGAATATGAGAGAGATGTATAATTAGAAACCCCTTTGGGGGATATTGAAAGAAGCATTTCTTTGTTTTTGGTCGTGGTATGTTGGAAAAAATATACGCCCAACCAGCCATACCACAAATAGTTGTATAGACCAGTTCATGGTTAGCACATGTCCCAAGTGACCCTGAATATCCACAGATCTTCAAAACATGAAGAGGTCCCACTTTGTACATTTCGAAATAACCACTCCTACAGTGATGGAGGTGCTAGGTAAATAGCCTTTGTTTCCCCTTTTCAAAGAATACTTCCACCTGTGTATGTATCATGGAGTGCACTGCTTGAACATAAATGAATAATGATTACATAACTTTCATGAGCACGTATCCAGTAGTTTGTCTCCGTGTATTTCACAATTTGGTCTGCAATGACTCGTATCTGCTCATGCTCAGACTGCAACTATAAACTGGCTATCGTAGATTAACAGACTGATCCAGCCATTGTGTGGTGGGAGTGGGGGGGGGGGGGGGGCTTCATATG
>BEXV01000271.1:68767-80022 GCA_003118195.1 Hemicentrotus pulcherrimus | reverse complement strand
TATTAATCCACATCCTTTGATTCTTTGGATGCACAGCAGCTTGCACCTTACCTTTTCAGCTCAAAGTCCTCCCTGTAAGTGTCCTAGTACAGTTTTATGGTGCAATTTTTTGTTTGTTGGCAATTTCCATTCCTGGTTATGTCCTCATCTCTGTATCAATTTTCTAAAATCACAGGCGCTTCAATAGCAATAATTGATGAAAATTTTTCAAAATGTTTTGGTTGAACAACAGTTCTTCAGTCTGTTTAATGGTATAAATACCTTCAATCACTTTGTTCATCCTATTTCTTCAGGTGAATTTTCTTTAATGTAACACATATTCTTTTTCAATATTGACTTGATACTAAATTATTAAAAAGAGTAAGGCTTTCAAATAAATGTTTCCATTGAAACTAGATATATTGTCATCCAATATCTTTATTGAGGTGTAAAAAAAATGACATGGTGCAATATGATACTGAGCTAAGTAGGAAGCGTAGAATTGTGAATGAAGCAATGTGGAAAGAAATAATGTACAGTATGTACTAAGGTGTAGTGATAATGAGAGAATAAAAGATGAAACTGTGAGAATAGATTTAGAGATAGAGAGGAGAAGGCAAAAAGAGGACGGAAACCAAAAGAATGTATGGGAGATGAGGTAAACAAAAACAAGGAGAAGAAATATGGAGATGATAAGAAGAAGAAAAAAACAGAAAATGAGATGAGAAGAAGAGAAAAATCAGGAGATATAAAAAAGGCATGAGAGAGAAAGAGTAGAAAAGCTCAATAAATAAATGATGAGAAAAGATCTAGAAAAACTGATGATTAATGTAGTAGTAGTTAAGAAGTAGTAGGAGTACTAGTATTGTTATTGTGATTGTTATTAACATTATCTATAATTATTATTATTACTATCTTTTATTAATATATTATCATTTCTATCATGATTATATCATTAACATATCATCATCATTATTACTTTGAAATCAGGGCCCATCTTATTGATCCGATCAATCGGAAGTCCTCTAATCAATGTTTTTAAATGTTTTAATTTATTTATTTCTGATATTTATACAGGGTAGCACATATCACCAATTTGGTGGTCTTCCAAGAGGCCCTGTTTAATCAATCGCACGTTTGCAGTCCCCTGGCCGGGGCCCTATACGATTGATATCAATTATCAACCGCAATAATCGCAACTTTTTACAACGCAAAATAATGAAGTATCAGTATCCAGTAGCGTGCAAGGAAAGAGACACACCTCCTGCACACCTCCTCCAACAAACAAAACAGAAATGCGTGCGCATCTTATGCCATTATGCAATCTTGCGCCATAGCACTGCCCACGTCCACAATCAAGCCTCAAGGATGTGTATTAACAAGATAAGTTACATGGCTTCTCAACTGAATATATGAAGTAGCTCATCATCATCAATTGTCTACCAAGCATAATATGCACTAGCGTATTTGGAGTGGCAATTAATTCCTGACAAATTTCCCAAACATTATCTTTATAAGGTGCAAAATAACGTTGCAGACACATAATATATCCTATCCATAGCTCATAGACCAGGGATATAAGAGTTTAGACTAACAATGTATACTGGTGCCCATTTTAGTACAGATATAGGCCTACCTATATTTTCATGAAATTATTGTGACATACGGTTTATTCTTGATTAATAGAGTTTATCTTCTCAGATACAATAATAATGATGATAATAATATTAATAATGTCATGTTGTGTTGATGATGATAATAATAACAAATTGATTAAGAGGAAGAATGATGGCAATGATAATAATAATAAGAATGATAGAAAAAATAATGATAATAATAATAATGATAATGTCATGTTGATGATGATAATAATAAGAAGAATGATAGAAAAAATAATGATAATAATGATAATGATAATAACAATGATAATTATAATACTTATGATGACGATGATGATGTTGATGATCTTGATGATGAATGAAATTGTATATGCCTTATCCACATGCACACAATCACTCTACAGACTATTCGTGAGTTTGATATCTTGTTTAGTATTGTCTTGTGGTACCTGCATATTATATATCGACGTACGATCAGAGTTAGTTCAGTGTACTCTCGATCTCAGCGCTAGTTCATATCCAGGCCAGGCATCATCAACGAGTAAAACTGCAAAAATGGCGTCTTCTTTGTTGCGTTTTGGTAGATCTACTTCCACTCTTCTCACCAGGGTAATGATTTTGAATACAATTTTATTTCATATTTGAAGTAATTTAAGCCTAAGAAGAGAAAAAAGCATGAGTTTGAATGTAACGAAGTTTGAGTGTCGAATCAAATGTTGGTGCCAAACACCATACCATGTCCATGTGTGTGGGGGTGTGTGGCTAGGCGGCCTTATATTTTTCGGCTGCACAGATTGGGGTTTAGGTGCGTGTTGAGCCTATGGGACAGTTTAGGGTGAGGGTTAAATCAAGACCCCGGAAGCCCCCTTTAAAAAAAAAAAAAGCCCTAATCTGTGCCGCAGAAGAAAATAACTGTTTATGCTCACTTCTCTGGCTCCTCCAGTTGCAGAGCTGAGCCAGAGAAGTGAGCATAAACATGGAACTGTGATTACGATGAGCGTTTCAAATCGCTCATTCTACCTTCGAAATTGAGCATTAACGTACCCATAGATAGTTTTACAAGTTAGTCTGACTCTTTCAGTAATCAAGCCTCGTATATTAATTTGTGGACTTGACTACATGTATAGTCTATAGAAACATGAACCAAGAGACTGAAAAGCAAGTCAAAGTAAATCATTTTCATCTCACGACACACCTTCACTCAGAGTTTCATGAAACTTGCATTGTAAAAGTGAAATTTACCTATCTTTGATAGGTAAAATACAAAAGTGCAAATGGTAAATTAGCTTTAAACATAACTTACAACAATTAAGAGAAGAAAATACTCTTTGGATGTCTCATCCAGATCTCATCCATACCCTTTATGTATCATGAAAGCTATAACTGTAATAACATAGCTAGTAATAAAACTGAGAATTTTCAGAATTTTCAGAGATACAGGTAAGTCTAATTACCATATTTGCAATCATCAAATATAAATTATGTACAAACTTTGGCATTGAAGAACGTTCCCCAGTAATGTTCTTGTCTTATCTGGGTAGGATAGGATCTATCTACCCACAGGTAAGATGCACACGAACATTACTGGGAAATTACGGTAAATATCTATTTACTTGTCCCTTGTGCTCTTTCATGAATCCTTATTTACAGCTGAATTATAATTTTTTTAAATTTCTAGGGCCTGCTTGGTAGTAGAGCTGGATCATGTTACTACTCAAGTGCGGTAAGTTAACTTAAACATTGTTAACATTTATTATTTATTATAACGTTATTACACAAGTACAATGTAGATATTTTTCTTTAAAAATTGTATAATTACACCCTGATAAATCAGTTGGATTTTTAATTCACTCAAACAGGCTAATTTGTACTTTGTACTTCAAACTTTTATTTCTATTTACACCTCAGACCTGTATTGTGAATTATTTTGTTATATATTTTATACAATATTTGCATAGTTTTGCATTGTGTGATGTAAGATTTACATGGAAGTCTGGGAGG
Organism: Hemicentrotus pulcherrimus; assembly: GCA_003118195.1. Lineage (NCBI taxonomy): Eukaryota > Metazoa > Echinodermata > Echinoidea > Camarodonta > Strongylocentrotidae > Hemicentrotus > Hemicentrotus pulcherrimus. The sequence continues at coordinate 76,423 of BEXV01000271.1, read as the reverse complement.
TGCTATTTCACTCGAGTTTTAAGACAAAATATAGCCAACTATTAAACCATTTCACTACTTGCCATTTTCTGACGTACAAAATAATATATTGTTAAAAGCTTGACTGTTTAACATAAAACCAGTATTCGCTTTCTCCATGTGCAAGAAGGATATTTTTCTTCATCACTTTCTGCATTATTTAGAGGACAGTTTTTGATCATTCAGGTTGCTGTGTCTAATATATAAATTTTCTATATCTTTAAGCAGTTGAATTATGATATTGATAATGATATGCGATTTATTTCAGCATATTAATAAACAGTAACATATTATATTATCCTTTCATTTGATTCCATTTGACAATCTTAGCCAACTACCAAACTGCTAATCGATGGAAAGATGGTAGAGTCCCAGACGACAGAGTGGATTGATGTCCATAATCCTGTAAGTTATGCATTAGATCTGTAGTTATATTTTTATGAAATATTTTATAACTAGTTGATTACTAAAGGTTAAAAAAGCACCCAATGAAAACCGTTGGCATTTTTTATTTTTGGAAATGCATGTTGAACAAAAAATTATCTTTTTTAATACATTAATACTGTTTGGAAATTGAACCACAGATATTTTCTCTGACAAAACCTCCTTGAACCATGTTCAATTCTAGAGAGCAAACTTTGAAAATGTGTATCCCTTACAAAAAAAAAATCACATATTGAAGAGGTAAGGCCTCTATATATTTTGGCAATCTGTGCTCTGGATTGAAAATCATAGGGCCCATGTATCAAATCCACATGTGGCTCAAGAGTGCCGTCAACCTATTGTGACAAAACATTTTCCCATTGTGACTGATCCCACAAGGCGACCAATGAAGTAGTGACGAGGGTTCCCAAAGCTACTGCCAGCGAGATGGAGGCAGCTGTCAATGCCGCACAGGCCGCCTTCCCAGCTTGGTCTAAGACCAGCATCCTCACCCGACAACAGATCATGTTCAAATACCAAGCGCTTATCAAGGAAAATATGGTAAGTACATGCAAACATGTAGAAAAGAGAAGTTACAGAGTATAAAGAAAGGGTACTTAACCAAGGAGTTTCTTCTCTCAATCTCTTTGTAATATCTGACTGTGAGATAATTTTGTAGGATGCTGTTGAGTAAGTCCTTGTGAATTACAATAAATTAATGGAAAAAAGAAAGACCTTTTACAGTATTATCTCTTGATATCTTTTACAAAATTTGCTTTCAAATCATGTGTACTCATTCATAGCCTATTTAAATTCCATTTGAAAAATCTGAATCACGGATTGCAACTATGATACCATGTACATTCTATATCAGAATGTACATATATAGCATACATGCAGACTACAGTACAGTGAGTGTATTCATTTATAGATGTATGTGTTAATTCACTCTGACTTGATCTAATGCTGTCAGTAATCCATTTATAACAGTTAGCAAACATTTTGGCCAATAAAGCAATCTACAAACGTAGTGCCACTGAATGTTTTCAATGGGTTTCTTATTAACTGATTTAGCATACTATGCTTTACCGTTTCACAGCAAAGACTTGCTGAATCCATCACATTGGAACAAGGCAAGACACTGGTAGATGCTGAGGGTGATGTAATGAGAGGACTCCGTAAGTTAATCCCAAGCTTATCAGACTCACAGTTAAATACCTCTAAAAGTCTGGAAATAATTTTTAAAATAACAAAGGCATTCTAATAAAAAAATTAAAAATTGTAGTATCAATCATAACAAATATTCCTGTCATTAAGAAAATATAATAATTTTGTACATAAATAATATAATTGATAATTCCAAAAGGAAATTTCTTCTTAGAGATGACTAGTGGTGTTAGTGTCAGTAACTGGAAGAATGTGTAGGAAGCAACCTTAAGAAGTATTCTCTTAAGTTTTTGAATAAACTAAAGTTTGTAATAAATGTCTTAGTTTTGATTTTGGGTTACTGACAAGTATGAAGGGAGCATAAAAATTGGTGTATATGAAGAACTAAATAGGTATACATGTTTCTCATCAAGCTGTTTTGGGCAAAGTAAATTATCATAGCTTAAAATGGAGGACTTTGCATACCATGATTTCTTTCACTCTATGATTCTTCTGTCTATATTATCCTTTCTTCAGAGGTTGTGGAGCACGTATGTAGCATTACATCATTACAGCTAGGAGAGACTCTTCCTTCTATTACCAAAGACATGGATACTTACACCATGCGTGTACCATTGGGAGTCTGCGCTGGAATCACACCGTAAGATGGCTTTCATTCTTAGGATATTTTGTGATGCTTTATTTTCACTGAAATGAAATATTTAATTTAATCATGCATGCATGGCCCCCTATTTAAATTCTCAAGTTTTGTAGTGCAGAATTCTTATTCAGGGACCCATGTACTCCTTATCCTGTCACTTTCAAGCCCTGAATGATGAGAGATATTAGGATGGGCTTAGAATGATACAGTTTGAAATGCAGTCTTAAAACTAATGACAGAATTGTTATTTATTCATTTATTCTACTGCTATATAGAATCATCAATAGTTTTAGCACTGCCGATATTAAACACTGTTATATTTTTCTCCTTTGCCACAGATTCAACTTCCCAGCAATGATTCCACTATGGGTAAGTACAGTCTACACATGTTTAACCTTCAAAGTAACAATGTGATTGGTATTTGTTCTCAGGATTAATCCTGATCCCTTCTACAACCAGCCTTCTTATCTTCTTTTACCATTATCTGGGTTCACCTCATTGTCTTCACTTCTAAGTACAGATTTTTTTCTCCTGCTGTTCAGTTACTAAGAAAGAAATAGGTTTGCCATTAAGGAATGCACTTCATATGTCTGTTTGTTTAGTTTGTTTGAAGCATGGCATATAATCTTAAACACTCCTGGGTAATTAGACTTGGCTAGTAATGAATGAAACTCAGATCTAAACCTTAAGATTGGTTTTCTTCACAACTGGTCCTTATTTTCAATATATTAATATATTTGCAGGTCAACTTCAAATCTTGGAATGAATACATGTAGTTATTGATTTTAAGTTTTTTCTATATCTGAGGTATTTTGATTATAAAGTCCCAATTAATGGTAAATGCACCCAGTCACAAATTTCTGTACGGGTCCTTATAGACTGATCAATTTGCCCTTATGTTTAAAAGTTGTGTAACTTTAGGCCAGGTTCATAGCCTGCAGAAATACTTTATTGATTTATGGAGTGCCAAGCGTCCACTTCTTCATCTTATACAAATCATAATTCTGTAATTAAATTAAAATAATTCGTTCACACATAGCCTTCTATAGATCAGTGGACTAGGTTATTTCAGGCCACCTTCAAGAACATGGACCCTATTAGAAATCAAATTTAATAGAAAGGTTGTCACTTAGCCTTTCACTAATTAGCGCAATAAGTTAAAACCAGTTAACCCCAGGGTTGGGCGGTAAATACCGGTGGCGGTAAATAAGATGTGCGTCTGGTAAATATGTAAAAAATGGGAAATATGATTTTTAATTCTCTATTTATTAATAATTTTACTTGTTTTAAGCCTCACTACTGAAAATATTTTTCTGAAATAATTAGCAGCACAACACTCATAGTAGAACCACACAAACAGATTTATAAAACCCTCACTGCATACATGTACACACCCAAACACATGGCATTTTGTTCATATGCTAATTAATAGGTATTCATGAATATGTTAATTAGCAACTGGGAACCAAAACTTTTATAGAGTGGTGAAGTGTAACGTCATCAACAATTTATTTTTTAGAATTTCTCAATTTTTTCTTCATTTTCCGAAAGAGTATAAAAAATTATGTCCAAATGTTGAAAAACAATTGAATACTGGTATGTTAAGTATTGGCTGAGATATGACCATCTGAATAAAAAGATTGCCTATTGGAACTCAGTGTTATATGCTCTGGCTCCTAACCATTATTCATTCAGATGATCATATCTCTGCCAATACTTAATATATTCAATTGGTTTTCGACATTTGGACATTATTTTTGATGCTCTTTTGGAAAATGAAGACAAAATGAAGAAATTCTAAAAATTGATTTTTATGACCTCACAGCTTCGGTACTCTATACTAAGTAACTCTTATTGTAAAGTTTAAGATATTTTAATGAAATTAGTGAAAATTTGAACAAAATCGGGCAAGGAAAAAGGAAGTTAAAGCTTTTTGAAATGATAAGTCACTAGTCTTTCTTGTAATTGAGATAATCTACTCCCCTGAAAGCAAGGTATAGCATGCAAAATGATATTCTGCTTCATATGTTATGAAGTCGGATCAAGAACACAAATAAATACGAAGAAAACTAAAGAACTGTGAAATTTGATGTACAAAAGGCATGGAGAGTTGTCCACAAAGGATGTCATCAAATTGAATATCGTCCTCTAGTGACTAGTCATTTCAAAATGCTTTAACTTCCTTATTCCTTGCCGATTTTGTTCAAATTTTCACTGATTTTATTCAAATACAGTATCTTAAACTTTACCATAAAAGTTACTAATAGTATGAAGGTTTTGGTTCCCTTTAATGAAGAACATCATATCAAGGTGTATATTTGGGATCTTTTTCCTGTATTTTTTCCAGCATTTCATAATAACAGACATAGACAAACACACGAACAAACACATACCTACACACACAAATAGTACACGCCACAGCAGCCATACTCACCACCATTGTTATTATGTTCAAAATTGGACAATTCCTATGAACAAGTGAGTGGGAAAAATATATTTCCCAGTATTTCCCGGTAAAAAGCGGGAAATACCGGTAAATACCGCATATTTCCCAGCGTTCGGGAAATAAGCCTCCGAAGCGGGAAATATGCCAACCCTGGTTAACCGTTACCACCTTCAAGAATGTGGGCCATAATGAACTGTGTGTGATGTCTTTTCATTGGATACTTGCAGATGTTCCCTGTAGCTGCCGTTGCTGGTAACACAGTGATCATGAAGCCATCAGAGAGGGACCCTGGAGCATGTATGATCCTGGCTGAACTAGCTATGGAAGCTGGGCTACCGGATGGTGTCATTAATATCATTCATGGTCAACATGATTGTGAGTACCTGGTAGTCAAGAAGTGGTAGTAGTGGTGGTGTTATGGTGTTGGTAGAAATGATGTTAGTGGTGGTGGTGATAGTGAAGTTCTCTAATACTGTGTATAATTTTTAAAGATCCTATGTGCAGAATTCGATTTTCATTCAACTTTATGATTTTGGTAAAACACACATTTTTCCATAGACCTGAAGAATCTCAGGCTTAGCACAGTGGGGATGAGGGTAAAGCTAGGAACTGTTTTGGCTTGAGAATTGTTTAGCTCCCCCCCCCCTCCTTTCCCACCATTCAGTTTGATTACTGGTAACCATTTGAACTACAATACTACTTAGGCGTACAATTAATGTTGCAGGACGATGTCATTGATTTTTCTATATAATGTGTTGTATGCTACCTAAATATACCTTTGAACTACAGTATTATTCTTATTTACCGCGTTCATTCAATTTGTTACCTCCTTACAGCTGTGAACTTCATCTGTGATCATCCCTACATCAGGGCTGTGTCGTTTGTTGGGTCAGATCAAGCAGGCAACTACATCCATGAGAGGGCGAGCCGAAATGGCAAGCGTGTACAGTGCAACATGGGAGCTAAGAACCATGGTGTTATCATGCCTGATGCAAACAAAGAGAATACACTCAACCAGGTACTGCTAACTTTTACTTTATTTATTATTTGGGTGTTTTCAGATCCAGACTAGATTTCAAGGACTCTTGAATTTTCACTGGATGACATATTTACCTCTTGCTGAATTTTTATCCACAGTGTATTTAACATCCAGGAAGGTAGTCAAGTACTTATTTCTTATCTTTACTGAATGATGGGTTATTGCCAACACCTCTAACTTCAAATAAAGAGGTCAAGGGTTCATATCTCTGTCTGATGGATATGTAGTTGACAAGGCATCTCATCTATAGTTAGTTGTTTCCCTCTACCCACATGTAGTAAGCAGGTTCCTGGTAGGATACTTTTACCACAAGTGCACTCTATGCTGATAACAGCTGCCAGAGCTAAAAGCCAAAAACTTTTTTTTAAGTATGTAGAGATATAATGCTCCATTATTATAAAAAATGAAATCTTTACAATCGTTTCAGTCATATGAAATATGAATATATGCAAAAGTACTCGTACTGATAAGAAACAGCAAAAAAAATCATTCGGTTGTCCTTGACTGCCCGCTCTTCATTTTCTGCCCGCTCATATTTTTTGGGGGTTTTTTTTTTTTTGGGGGGGGGAGCAATTTTAAACACCTAACATACCATTTTATGCATTTTGCAAGGACCGAAATGCGTCCCGTTGCCAGTTTGGTCTTTTCAGTATGCAATTCTGTATTTATTAACTTGCCATTTTTATTTTTCTATGTCAAAATGCAGTTCATTCAAATCAGGTTCTTAGCGTTCTTAAACTTATTTTAAACGGTGCTGTATTTTAAAGCCAAAAATACTTTCTGTGTTGGTCTTGATATTCATTTTACATATGTTATCAAAAATGATAATAAACTAGTGATTTACCATATTAAAGTGGTTTATTGACTTGGTTTCTTTAAATGCTTGACATCCCAATGATTTTTTATTTTTTATGGAAAAAAACAAATTGGGAAAAAAATATGATTAAAGAAAAAAAAAACGCCTGCCCACCCCTACTCCAGATTAACAATCAAGGACAACCAAATGATTTTTTTTTTTTTTGGGGGGGGGCCTTATTCAGGTCACTTTTTCCAACCTTCTGTATCTATAACATTATTTAGAATTGTAACTATTTTGTATGTATTTATGAATAGCTTTGTGGAGCAGCCTTTGGTGCTGCCGGTCAGAGGTGTATGGCTTTGTCTACTGCAGTATTTGTAGGAGAAGCCAAGGAATGGCTACCTGACCTGGTGGAAAGGGCCAAGTCTCTCAAGGTCAATGCTGGTGAGTAACATGCCTCATAGAAGGGTTTCTTGGAGTTCAAGATCAATCTTCACTACCTTACTTCGTTGTCTCTCCCCTCCCCAATCTCTCTCCCCCTCCCTATCTCTCTCTCTCTCTCTCTCTCACCTCAGGTTATGTTGAAAGTTACCTTGTTTATATTTCTTGTAAAGGAACAGCAGTAAGAGCTCTATATAGGTGCTGTTCTCATTTCAAAAGCACATGGAGATATCATGGATTCTAATAATTTCTGCTTATTTTAAAATCCCATTATATTTGTGTTGCAGGTAACCAGCCTGGTACAGATCTTGGTCCATTGATCTCACCTCAAGCTAAAGCTAGAGTATGTGAGTTAATCCAGTCTGGTGCGGATGAGGGTGCTAACCTAATCCTGGATGGCCGGGGCATCGTCGTTGAAGGCTATGAGAATGGTAACTTTGTCGGACCAACCATCATTACAGATGTTGAGGTAAGAAAGGGGAAGAAAAGGCTTCTTTAATTATGATATTTTTAAGGGGGGGGGGGCGGAGAAGAGTCAGCTTTCACTCTCATAGACAAAAAGATAATCCCGAAAACAGATGCGGAGTGACTCGGTGTATGGGTGATGTGTTCTGAATACACACACAAAAAAAAATAAATAAGTAATATAAAAAGTAAAATTTTCATTTTAGATTATGCTATCT
>BEXV01000271.1:33309-48967 GCA_003118195.1 Hemicentrotus pulcherrimus | reverse complement strand
TAAAAAGATGTAAAATAAAATTAAATATTTTGAAGAAAATAACTGGTATATCATGGGGAAATGACTCCCACTCAATGCTTATAGTATATAAAGCATTAATACGTTCACTGTTTGACTATGGATGTTAAGCATATGATTCTGCTTTAAACTTAGTGAAGAATACTTGGAACTCAGTACAATATCAGGCTTTAAAAATTATAACTGGTGGCCCTATTGGAACTTCACTACAATCCCTGCTTAAAGAAACAGGAGAAGAACCACTAGACATAATGAGAAAAATGCTGACGAATAGATATTATTTTAAAGTGAAATCTACTCCCCAACACCCGGTCCAAAAATGTACAATCAACTGTTGGCACTATGAAAATCTCAAAAAAAAAGAAAGTAAAAAAGCCTTTTTGTTTCAGAATTCTAAATGAGAAAATAGTTCAAGAATCGGATGAGGTTGAAGAAAATAGACCAATACCATTTCCTCCATGGCATTACATACCACCTACCATCTCCACTGAATTACATACTTTAATCAGCAAGAATGACAACCCACACTATCAAAAAGCCAAATCTTTAGAAGTGATAAACACTAGATATAAAACACACCTGCATATATACACAGACGGATCTAAAGATCCTAAGGGAGGCAATGCGGCAGCAGGCTTCTATGTTCCAGCGATGAAAATTCATGAACAGAAGAGATTACACAATGACACATCGTCATACAGGGCAGAACAAGTAGCCATTATCATGGCATTAGATTGGATTGAAAACTTGAATATTATGTTGGTATTGTTATTCTTTCAGACTCTCTGAGTACAATGAATGCCATAGAATCTCAGATAAAAGAAAATTTCGTAGTAGAAATACTGATATAAATAACACTTCTTCATTATAGAGGTATAAACATAACGCTAGAATGGATCCCATCTCACTGTGGACTAGTAGGGAATGAAGTAGTAGATAGTTTTGCAAAGAGAGCATTAAAGAAAAACATAGAAATTAACAATGATCTTAATGTACAAGAACTGAAATCAATACTGAGTAAAAGAGTACGAGAAATTGGAGAAGAAAGATGGAAAACGTTAGAGTCACCTCTAAAAAGATTTGAGAATCATTCATGTATATCAATCAAGGTAAACAGATACATTGAAGTAATATTACATAGATTGAGAATGGGTGTTCTTCAACTGAACCACCAAAAGGCTAAAGTGGGTTTAAGTGATACAGAATATTGTGATTATTGTAACATCAGTGAAACAGAAGAACATTTCATATTCTATTGTAATAAGTATATCATTGAACGAGCAATGCTTTTCTCAGATTTAGACACCGAAACAATAGAAGAAACAAAAAGAAAACTTTTCAAGTTTTCACAGAAGGCTCAATTTGCCATCCTACTATACATCCATAGAACAGGTCGCTTAAAATAAAACAAGAGACCTCATTAATAAGTTTACCTACAAGTAAAGTAAAAGTAAAGTAAGCCAGAAGTACTTCCTTCCCCTCTTGCTTATTTAGGAGATTCTCCTATAAAGAGAATAAAAGGAGGTATAAATAAAGAAATATAATGTTCGTATGTATTGAATAATAGGCCTATATAGGCCCTATATAATATGAAAGAAAGACGTTCATATATCAATTTGTTCTATTTTTTATGCATTGATACTAACAAAAAGCCCACTTTAAATGTTTGCTTACAAATAGTGATAAGTGTGATAAGATTTGTATAACAATTTACATGTGGATTGGAAATTCGGTTTCAGGAGCGCCTCTGTACGATGTGTCTAAATTTAGTGTTTCTGTGTTTCTGAGTGGTCTAGGCACCGTGCGTTACAAAATTATTAAAAGACCACTAGCACTGCGCACGCACGCCGAGTAGCCGAGAAGCCTGTTTCACATCGGGGCAAAGCTAGTTTTCTATGAAATCGAAACCGGGCTGACCAGATTAAACTTTTAAAAAAGCAGAAACACGAAGTTGAAAACCATCCAGAGACTCCTAAAAAATTGCGGTACTATTTAATTAATTTTATCATTACAAATCTTATTTCTCAGTTTTCTTATGTAAAACCGATTTCTTATAAAATTGAAGATATTTATGGCGTATATATTCAATATTGAATGAACGCCATTAAACAATCACCTACAACAACAACAACAACATGTATTTGATCTCTACGTATTTATTGGACCTCTATTTTCATCATTCTGTCGTATCCATCATGGAGCCGGCATTAGCCACTCCACGCATTCTACCTGTTTGAAGTTACAGGTCAAAGAAACCAATTAAAGATTACATAAACATAATCTCACATATATATTGCACGCGGATAGCTCTACATCCCACTCCAATTACCCCTACTCTTGAATCTTCGATCTCTTTTCAGAGATATAACAAAACCTGGAAATGATCCCAGCCATATATTTCGTTTTAGTTGTTTTACTTTTGTCACTTTGATTGTTCAGTAAATTGGGATAGCTATTAAGTTGTGCAGCTGTTGTGATAAGGATGCTCCACTCCCTGCTCCACTTTACTCCGCCCCGCTCTCCCCAAACTTTGCCTGTATTATATATTTTACCGTAGCGGATAAAAGGGATATATCCCCGCCCCTTTCCCATTCAGTGTTATTTAGGGTACGCATATGCGTGTTCCCTCCTTTTGAAAACACCCCCTAAGTCCGGTGTGTAAAGTCAATTTTTGTGTACTACGAGCCGTACTTTGGTGCGTGAAAAGTACCCCTTTACCGGACATTTTTGGTAACACGCATGCGGTCATTCCGACCCCGGAGTGGGGGTGCCGGGGATATATCTCCTCCCCTATGATACAAATCCGTAATTGAAAAATACGTATATATCTCTAAAGTCCTTGTTCTTCCTATAGCGCTACATTATTCATTGTTATTCAATGATTTTTTTGTAAAACGGTCATTTATCTGGGTAACTAAATTATAAAGATCGTCACTATTTCAAAACAATCATGAACAAATATTTTGTTTGCCAAGTTTGCACAGATGGCAACAGGTGGCTATTTAAACCGGAGAGACTACGGGAAAATATTTGAATTGATTTCCTATATCAAGTTAACGCATCATACAAAGCTTAGGTCGCAAGTGTGCCAATATTCTTTAACCCAAACTTGGCACTTAAACATGATGTCAATTTAAAAATAATCTTGTTTGTCCAAGATGAAAGGGAAATTGTCTTTTTGCAAGCTACATATTTATCACACTAATTAAAAATTGTGTATTCTCTTTATACAGTAAGATATTCAGGCAGTTTTCAATTTTAGTGAATCCTCTGTTCGCTACCAGGGTAGCCACGGGTAGCCAGTGTAAGTGAGAGGTGTTTTATAATTAGCTAAGCCTAACTTCATTATACCTGTTTACTTTTTGTTCATACATACTTTTTGAACAAAAGTTTCTCTCGTCGACTAAAGCTTACTGGAGTTTGTCCGACATGGCAACAACTAAATAAAGCAAAGTGAACTTTATCCATGATGCCATTTTGCACTGATAACAGGTGAATCAAACTTACACAAAGAGTTCGGGAGAGAAAAATAGTACATTTTTCCAGGTACCCCAAGTGCCCCTTTTTACATTGGATAAGTGTCTCTATTTCTTTGTAACAAATGCTCCTTCCCCTTTTGTTAGTGCCCGTTTTCCTTTTGATAAGTGCAACCCCATTTTTTTCACAAGTTCCCCTTCACTTTCTCATAAAATGTCCCCTTTCACCTCTGATAAAGGCTCCTATCAAAATTTGATAAGTGCCCCATTTCCTTCTACAACTGCCCCATTTTTTTGCAATAAGTATCCCTTTTCCATTCTCATAAGCGCCCTTTTTTTATCTCTGGTAAGTGCTCCTTTTCAGTAACGAGAAGTACCCCTCACCACGTCTGAGAAGTGCCCCTCTCACCTCTGATAATTGTCCCTATTCAAATCCGACAGGTACACGTTTAACTTTGACAAGCGTCCCTTTTTCTTTGTAATAATATTGTCTCCTTCTGATAAGTGCTCTTTTTCTTCTTCGATTCTCATTAGTGCCCCTTTCCACCTCTGATTTGTTTGCCCTTTTTACTTTCACACGTGCACCTTTTATTTTCTAATAATTTTTTCCATTCTGATAAGTGCCTTCTTTTTATTTCTGCATAACACCCCTAAATCAAAGCGACTTAATTAGAGCTCTTTTTGTTTAATTTCCCTATACTCGCTGTCAGTTATAGTTGTTATAATAATGTTACTTATTAAAGAACTTTGCAGTCTTCCAACTGGCCAACCCAGTGTCATGGTTTATGTTACTCTTCTAAGAAGTCGTTTGTAAGTGATCAATCATGCTTTAATCAGTCCTGCTATATTTCAAAGAATATATTTGCTAGCTGTACTGATAGATGAATGTTTGTTTGATTAAAATATTTGGATCGTGAAATATTTGAACGAACATATTTAATATGACCAAGTCATTTATTAAAAAGCATGTTGTCTTTGGATCGAAAAAGTCTTTGGCAGACATATTTGAATAGTCTTCACAGAGAGACATCAACTATTTGTAATTTAATTAGTTACTCAGTGTATATAATATTGAACATGTATTGATGGATAACTAACTTGTATATGTTAAAAGTATATGCACTTCGAATCTTTCATGTCCGAAAGGATTATTATCATACCATTTTTCTGAATTGTTTAGTATACTTTTCTTGTTTATATCATGAAGCTAATCTTGTTCAAATTTTATTTAATCTGGGGGGCGTTTCAATTGTCATCAGTGACAAATGCCAGATTTTGTTACAAGCTACTTGAATTCCTTCTGATTGGTTATCTTCAGATTTGTCACTGATTTTTGTCATTTGTCATTGAAAAACGGCTTTGTGAAACGACCCCGTCTCTTCTGTATTTCAGAAGACATCAACCTTGAAATCAGCCTCGATGTCAACCTTTAGCTCATCATTCTGAGTTCATGATGAAGGTCATGGGTCATCTCCAAGATCATTCAAACCAGGTTGAATGACTGAATAGAGACATGTCGTTAAACCACAAAACTCAGGTAGAGAGGTCAGCAGTGTTGAGTTCTTCATCACCACAATATATAGCATCCTTTATTTCTTCCAAGAAGGAGGAGGACTTTGGCAATTCTGTTTGTATTGTCCGCATTAGGATATGGATTTTAAAATGGCTGGGAATTAAGAATTTAGATTAATTTTACTGAATACTTTATTTATTTTTCCCACCTCCATAAATAATTAAAACTTAATCATGTTAATCTCCAGTATTTCTACCATTATATTTTCTAGGTACATTTATTAAAATCTCACTTTCAATATTCTGTTTTGTAATCAATTTTTCTTTTGTAAATACTACATATTATAACTTCTTATTTATACATTTTTCTAATATCAAATTGTTAACACTTGATTTTTAGTCAAATATCTTTTATTTGGAGTGGTTAAGCAGCTAGCCTATAACTCAAAGTTTCATCTCTCAGAGTGCAGTAACATGTATCAATGCTACATCATGTATAAACTTTCATTGCAATTTGTCATCTCATATACAGAAAGAATGAGTTCAAAACAGTTAAATATTCTATAGAATTGATGTAGATTTGCATGATGAATCTCTTAACAAGACACCCACTGTATGTCTCCGCAAGTGACAATTTATTCAACTAATACGATTATGTCTTACTCTCTCTCTCTCTATCTCTCTCTCTAAACTAACCAATACAAGTAACAGGTGTTGTCAATCACTAAGATTAGCTTTCAGCCAACAGGCTTTAATATGTAATGCGCTCTTTCCCTATATGGTAAAGTCCTAATCTGACATTTGCATCACCTAATATAAAAATTATTTGGCAGGGCAGTTGGTCACAACCTTTAGGTTGTCAATCCTTCCTCTTATTCATATAGCTTTCAACGTCAATTCGTCCCTGTTTTCACGAAGTGACGGTAGTGAAAAAAAATTGCATTCACTTTGCGTTACGATTTTCCTCACTACCGTCACTTCGTGAAAACAAGGACGAATTGAATGTATATTTAATGGTCTAAGACCAAAAGATGCACTAAGAAAAGAAAAGAAAATATTAAAAATGTGGTCTTAACTAACAATAAACTGATAAGATATTAGTAAGCAGGCCTTTTCTTAGACCGAAAGCTTCAGTCTGTATATCGTCGGTTGTTCCACTGAGACTTCGTCTGATCTGGCTCCACTAGACATGTGTATCTAGGTCTAGTGGAGCCAGACGAAGTCTCAGTGGAACAACCGACGATATACAGACTGAAGCTTTCGGTCTAGCCTTTTCTCTGCTTTTATCTGACAATTTTGTTTTCATTATAGGTCACTACTGAGACATTGTTTAAATATAATTTTAAGTGACTTTATTAGTTCACCCTATAATCTTCCCAATCCAACACTCAAATCCCTCTTATGTGTATACTAGTGACAGTTTAAAAATCGGTTTAAGGAATCTTACACTAAAATAAAGCAATAAGAGTTGTTGATATATTTAGCATGTTTCTTTCAACAGCACATCAATCAAATCATTAAACAAAACAATCAACCGATAGAGGTGATACTTTTCTTTCATTCTTTGAAGATATTATTACTGCTGCTGATGATAGCCATTAGTTAATATCATTACCTAGAATCTTATACAGCACAATATATACACAGAAGTGAACTAAAAAAACATAGCTCCTTTTCCATAATCATAAATATGTTGAGCACAAATTTTTACCTTTTCGAAGTTTGTTCCTAAATGTTCAGTGAACAGATTCACGACAACATCTCTTCCTGTTACAACATATTTTTTTCCCCTAAAATGTTGCTTTTATCCAAGGATTGTGCAAGAGTGTGATTACAAATATACATATATATCTATATAGCAATACTTTCTTTCAAGAATTTGAATTTATACTTTTGCAAAAGGGCACAACACAAAATCAAATTAAGTACCCCGGCAAGTGATAAGTTCCTGAATGACCACACTCATTCAACAATATACATACTTTTGTAAAACACAAACTATGGATTACACAGAAAATGGTATACCGGTAGTTACAATATAATTTGATGTGGTGATTAAGATACAATAATCATACAACATATGCCAGGTGATGAGAGTTCTGTAGTCAATTTCTAACCCCTTATCAGATTCCAAACTTTGAAACCTGTACCCAAGAATATTTCCTTCAACCCTAACTCTAAATGTGACCTAGATGAAACTAAATCACATCCAAAGTTCTAAATCTACAAAATTAAATCAAATTTGAAAATCATGCAAAAAAATGATTCCATGACATTTGCTCCGGCGACAATTGCTCCGCTGTAAATTTCATACACTAATCGAATGGCTAACTTCAACCCTGGATTCAACACTATACCCTACCCTAAACCTAACCCTAAACCTAACATAAAACCCTATTGAAACTCTAACCCTAACCCTACATCTTAGACGAAATAAAGCCCGGAGCAATTGTCGCAGGAGCAAATGTCGTGTCACCAAAAAAATATGGGGTGAAGCATTTGTTTTTGTAAAATGGAACATTTTAAAACCTGAGGCTAGTGAATTATATTTCCATCGCATAAAGTAAACACCTCGACAGCTTAATTTGTATAATTCAGTTCACACATACGATTACATTTCTAATATATTTGCATTTCATGAAGAGTTTATTATTAATGCCAGCAACATTAAGTTACAAATATAGAGAAAACTCTCATTTGACAAGGCTACTAGTAACTGCATGTGCATTAGCCACATATCGTATTCAAACTCATACATACATCACTTAGTTGCTGTGTTATCAAATCTGACATTTTTTTCTGGATATGTATGTGACAGCAGAAAATACAGAAAACTATCTGGAAACATAAGAACTAGAAAGTTTGAAGCCCATGTCACATTTCGTCCCTATTTTCACTAAGTGACGGTAGTGAATGTAAATCGCATACAATTTGCTTGTTGATTTTCCTCACTACCTTCTCTTCGTGAAAACAGGAATGATTTTATGTGATCACTTCAGAGCTTTCATACTTTTAAATCTAATACTAAGACATAAACTAGACCTATGTAACATTCTAACTATAACGCTAAATGGCTAAACATTTTTACAACATAAACAACTAAACCTACTTCTCAAACATTACTTATATTTAGTGATATGTATTTACCTGTGTTAATTCTCCATTTTTTTTTGTTTCCTCAGATTTTACACAAATTTTTTTTTAAATTGCTTTTATAATAACTCCTCAGATTAACATTTGACAGCTAAAAGAAGGTCGTTATGCCTTTCTATTCAAATCTGATATAAACCTTACCTATTTTGAACAAGTGATCAAACAAAATATTTTGACTGTGAAAACATGAAGACACAAACCTGTGGCTAATTAGTGTGTTAGTATATATACAATGTATTTTCTTATTTACATATATGTTTTCACCCCCCAAAATAGTATCATATTCAATGAATTTTCCACTTTGCCTTTCACAAAAAAGTATGGCATGAAAGCATAACACTATATCCATGGATGATTTGTATGTTTGATCTTTCTGTCTTTCTACCTATTTTATTTTATGAGAAAAGGAGGATGAGCAGAGGAAGGGATAAACTATACCAAAACCAACAAAATGTTACAAGCACAGGCATTTATTTACAAATTACCTTAGATAAATTTCTCATTAGAACACACAATTTTATCTATGGTACTCATTCAAATTAAAAGGTGACACCTTTCTGATATTTAGCAATAACAACAAAATCTTACATCCTAAAAAATACACAAAATCATAAATTCACAATAATAATGGTGGCTTCTTATACAGTGCGTCCCAGAAAAAACGAAACCGAGAACTATCGATGTTTTATCATAACTTAATCACAATCATTAATTAATAAATGACACATATTTGGAAAGCTTAGATCCTCCTCTTTGATTTGATGCAACTCAAATGATGCATATTTCATGCATGAGTGATTAAAAGCAATTTGAAGAGAGGAAACCAAAAAGTCATTTGGCGGGCGGTATCTGAATTTCAAGAAGAAAATCACATTTATAGAAAGTTCAATTTCTGCACTTTCATATGACACCTCTATCAGGGAAAATGAGACAGGAATAACAAAGTTCTGTTTGTTTTTAAAAATGATTGCATTTCAATAATTTGATCAAACAAGTTCGTTTTGACTGGCTGCATGCAGTAGCAACAGAGTTGACAAAAGACCTAACTCCGTTTCGTTGAAGATCAGCCATGCATCGGGTCTTTCGTCTTCTTTGTGCATGGCTGATCGTCAACGAAACGGAGTTAGGTCTTTAGTCAACTCTGTTCGTTGCAACGGCAACGTAAAAACGAACATGTTTGATAAAATTATGGAAATGCAAGCATTACTTTAAACAAACAGAACTTTGTTATTCCTGACTCATTTTTCCTGATTGAGGTGTCATATGAAAGGGGAGAAATTGAACTTCCTAGACATGTGATTTTCCCTTTAAAAATCAATTACCGCCCGCCAAATGACTTTTTTGGTTTCCTCTCTTCAAATTGCTTTTAATCACTCATGCGTGAAATATGCATCATATGATTTGTATCAAATGAAAGAGGAGGATCTAAGCTTTCCAAATATGTATCATTGATGAATTATAATTGTGATTAAGTTATAATAAAACATTGAATAATCTTGGTTTCGTTTTTTCTGGGACACACTGTATAGCGCACATGTCCGTCACATTATGAGGCTCCTGGCACTGCCCGATTATTACCCTGGCTTTGAAAAAGGTAGGGAACAACAAAAATCCTTTCACTTTATGCTTTACTTGTAATGATTTATTAAGAATTAATCAATTCTACCAATGCTAGTGTTCACTCTTTAAATTTTGTATTTGTTTTTAAATTTTTATTATGGCTTTTTTACTGAAATGTTTTCCTTTTTTTTCAGTTTTTTTTTTCTTTTCTTCTTCATTTATTTAATTTTCTAATAACTTTGATAATGCACCCATAATTATTGTAGCAAGGATGGTAAAAGATGTATATTTACACTGATATAATGCCCATAAAATACATATTTCAGATATGCTTTTTATATAAGTATATCTTAGAAAATAACAAGGATACAGGTAGAATGACAAGCGGTAAATTAAATCCTTTACAGGTTGTCCCTAAAAAAAAGGAAACCCAAGTTTACCTGTGAATTACTCAATAAGTCAAAATTATTTCTGGTAAACGTATTCATGATTGGCAAGCTCATATTCTCTTCTTTTATATGACATTAAAAATATCATCAATATGTCACACATGACCGATTTCAGACAGCATGAAATGGCAGAGGGCAGAAACTTTATTGTAATTGTAAAATGAGTGGCTTCTTCTTTTGGGTTCATTTTGGTCTTGAAGAGATCTACGGTATATGCAATGATTGGATTTTTTTTTTTTTTTAGATACCTTTAAAAAAAAAAAAAAAAAACATGATTTAAAAGCTCATATTTTTTTCTTGCATATCAGACAATAACAATGAAGGGAGGATCCCCCATGACTGAATAAGAAACATAATTTGCAACTGATCAGGCACATTGACATTTCGTTGTAGGTAATGAATGAGGCAGCTGAACAAATGTTGACGTGTCTTACCAATAACAAATTGTGCCTACTCACTGCATGCATGATCATTCCATAATAATTTTGGCATCATATTAAAAATTAGGATATGAGATTTTAAATGATGTATATTTCCAAAAAATTGATCATCCCAAATCAATTCATTCGCTCTAAAAATCTTATATACTAAAAGAAACAGCCATTCGCTTAGTTTGGACAATTAGGTTGCTGACAACGCCACTTAACACTGTCTACAATTGGTCATGCGTTATTATTGATCATTTGTTTGGTGTTATGTAAAAGAAGAAAAATCAAGCTATTCAATGATGTATACATTAATAAAAACACAATTTGGAATTATTGAGTAATTAACCACTAAACTTTGGTTTGCTTTTTTCAGGTACACCCTATATAATATAGAGTCATGAAGAAATAAGTGTCTTTATTCACTGGATTAAATTGACCAGAGTCCTTCTAGAACTTAATTCCACAACTCATTTTACATATCATCAAAGTTCTTTACAATAATATATGACACTTTGGTACAAGAAAAGGAAATCACTCTATGTATGCGTTCAACAAAAGATGGCGCAATTGAAAACACATTAAAGCAGTGGTAGTGATGTCCGTTAAATACCCTACCTTTATATTAAAACAAGAAAAAATATATATCATGAACAATTCTTTCTGCATCAATGATAGGCCATAAATAGTCTAAGCAAAACATGTTTTTCCATCAATAGAAAGCTGACCATAACTATGTTTGGGTCAGCATTGCTGAGAATGGACTACCTTTAAGCCTGGTTTAAAACTCTGTTTTAAACTTCTACCAGTAAATGGATAAACAAAAATTTTGATATCTCATGAAATTAATTTCATAAATTGACTTCTTCATTCAGTTCAAAAGAGAATTACAATTATTTATATAGAACAGAGAGAGTTAACGTTGGGTGCTCTATGAATCAATAGAGCTAGGTTAGTACACTCTGATCTGGGCAGACTACACTTTAACTTTGAAATCTGAAATCAGAGATATATATACCCACGTTACCTATATAACAATAATCTAAAAAAGCATCTAGATATGTTTAATAATTAATGGCTTTCACCTGAGCTTATTCGATCTTAAAAATTATTTAGATGTCCTGGATTTTTTTACTGTTAATTGTGTCTTCACCTTCTTGAGTCCTAATTCACAATCTAACCATTTTCTTTTATCCATACAAAAAGTCCCAAATTAAGAAATTATAATAAAATAAATAGCTACCGGGGTACTGTAAAACCAGAAACTTTCGCAGCTTAACGATGAAGGCCGTTTTACTTCCATACTTAGAAACTTTTGAAAATTGCACAAATTCAATGTTAAAATTCAATTATTTTGCAATAGTACTGCGGTAACCTTCCACCATTAACCATTTTGAGCCCCAAGTCTATCCAAATCATTAAAAGATTCCCTATTCCCTATTGAAAGATTTTTTAAAATGAGATTCATGAATATTCTTCCAGCATAACCATTGATGGAGGAGATATAAGAACACTATTCTAAAAAAAGACATTCCACAATCTATGATTGTACTAAATTAAATAATGCCCAAGTTTTTTGGTTTCCAATGGAAGACTAATCATATAGGTAGCTAAAAGAATAAATCATTTAAAGTTGATAATTGTACGTATTTCAAGGCCATGCTGCTTTTTCGCCACGTTATCAATAGTCATCTCAAAACAAAACAAAAAATTCTTTCTTGGCATCAGAATTTTATTCATGATAAGAGGAATAATATTAATATTGGACATTACATCCCACATATCCACCTTGCAAAGTGCTCAATGCCCCCCAATATTACCCCAGCTCTGCTAGGCTACCAATTTCAGTGCTCACAGCATTCAAGGAATTCCATCCTACCTCTACCTATTTAACACCTGGGTGGAGAGTGGCAAATGTCGATGAATGTCTTGCCAAAGTACATTAGTGCCATGGCGATCTTAATCCGAGAACCCCGTGATTCACAGTCAGACAACTTATCCACTAGACCACGACATCTCTACATATTGGTTTTAGTAATTAGAAATAAAAAGTATGGATTTTTTAGCCTCATATCCCTCCGTTCTTAAAGTAAGCTCTAAAGGATAATAACTGCTGAAATGAAATTAAAATATTATCAAGTTTAAATCTAAAAAAAAACAGGGATTTGATTTTAGACTTATTTGATTTAATTTTGGTATTTCATAACTAAAATATAACTAAAACAACAGTCAATGGAAAATCTATGCTGATCAAAGACACTTCTTTTTGCTTTTATATAAATGATTGAACAACAGTCTATTTTCTGTTAGAAACTCAGTGTTTAAATAACAATTTCAAAGTCAATGAAAAATTGTTGGATTTTTTCTAACATAAGATGTAGAAGATGATGCAAATCATCTACCATAAATCTGATAAACATCCTCTCGACTATGGGTTTATCATACTACATGCGCATAGACATCCCTGTTGTCTACAAATACATGTACAGGCAGTGCAATATGGGCTACTTATCATGCATCTTAGCTCTAAATTTCAATCAATTTTTTTGAAAGCCCAAACACCTAGCTGTGTGAATGAATTAGTTTGTGATCACATCTTGCAACAAAAGTCTTGTCCCATGATGGCTGTGGTCCTACAAGGTGCAATACTACGTATGGAGTATCCAACTGGTACATCTCTATTTTAACAAGCTCAAGGAAATAGTTCAGCAGTTTGCAGGTCTATCACTTTGTAAACTAGCGCCTTGATTTCTTGTACACTGCAGTGCTTTGCTATCATCTGTAACATACCCTTACGCGGATGACTCAACAATTAGCTAAGCAGCGACTACCGGTAGTTGAGGGCAGTCATTACTAAGGGCCATTGAGATCAGTGGTATCCACAACAACCTTTACTATCATCTGTAACATACCCTTACGCGGATGACTCAACAATTAGCTAAGCAGCGACTACCGGTAGTTGAGGGCAGTCATTACTAAGGGCCATTGAGATCAGTGGTATCCACAACAACCTTTACTATCATCTGTACCATACTCCTTACGTGAACAACTCAACAATTAGTTAAGTGGTCATTAGTTAGAGACAGACTTCTAAAGGAGAACTTGAGTTGAGGGCAGTCATTACTAAGGGCCATAGAGATCGGTGGTATCCACCACCACCTTGATGAAGATGGTATCCTCCTTGACATAGGCAGGGTCCTTGAGGACTGATTGAGAGACAAACAGAGGGCATCCTGATGCAATATTCATGTTAGTAGAGGGGCGCTGGAAGCTTGTTGAGGTTGGGTCGGGTCGGAAGGAATCCGACAGGTGACGTCGACCAGTCTCTTGGTCTAAGAGCATCAATGTCACCTGGAATGGTTATCAGAAATGACAAGATGATATTTTTAAAATTGTAGTGTTTAACTCGGGTTAACAGCTGTAATATTTTTTATAAATAAATCTAGATATTTATATGGCACCTAAAGATTTCGTGTAATAGAACTTCAATTAGTTCTTTTAAGACAATACTGGGGCATACCCTCCCCCCTCCAAAAAGAAAAAGGAGAACAAAAAATGGTAGTCATACTTTATACAAAATTATGAGGTGTGTTTGAAAGCAAGTAATGCTTTTTAGAGCATGTCCATCTACCTTTTAGAACATGCCATGGAAAGAAAGAATTGCCTAAAGTTAGCTTTTCTTTCTTTTGATTTTTTTCATAAGTTTCTGCTTACCTTTTGACTGAACGGCCAGGGCAACAGAGCATCATAGTCACCCTTCATCACAACAAAGAAGAGAGAAACATGGGTGCCTTTCCCAATGCCATCACCATTTAAATATATCCTGGCACACATCTTGTA
Organism: Hemicentrotus pulcherrimus; assembly: GCA_003118195.1. NCBI lineage: Eukaryota > Metazoa > Echinodermata > Echinoidea > Camarodonta > Strongylocentrotidae > Hemicentrotus > Hemicentrotus pulcherrimus. The sequence continues at coordinate 34,534 of BEXV01000271.1, read as the reverse complement.
GCCAAAGCGGCTAGTGTAGAAGGGCTGGCTGTACAAGCTTAGTGTCTTTCCGTTATCTGCGTCCCTCTTACGACGGGCAAACTCCTTGATCTTCCAGATGAGCGTGCCGTCGTAGCTGGCAGTCTCCTGGAACTGGAACCGTAGCTCATGCTCAGCTAGCCGCATCGAGTACATATTAATTTGATCATCAAAGTAATTCACCTTTTCTGTATTATTAGCTGGAAGAGATTGAAAAAGATCACACAGATATAATCAATTACCAATGCTAAAAACAAATTTCACAAAATGCAGAGCTTTACAGACATCATATACACTGTCCAAAATTCATACAAATCAATATCTGCAAAGCAAGAACTCAAACTGTTGTCAGTTGCAGGATATCTAGATGCCAGAAAGTTAATGACTTCCTATGGTCAATTCCAAAGTCTCCTGAATCCTGGAAAAGATTCACATTTACATGTCATTAATTAATATGACCCATGTAGCCAAGTTTAGAAACATGCATCACAAATACACATTTGAAAGAAAAGTTTTAATTATTACTGTGAACTACAATAGGCTTGATATCAATCAATATTGCATAGGACTAATCATCAAGATTTGAACCTTTTAACATTTTGAAAACAGGCTCTTCTTCTTCTTTACAATGTAATGAAGACCAAAAATAAATCTGAGCAGGATTTGCTACCAACAGTACCCTTCAAGTTAGGTATTAGAACACTCCCCCCCCCCAAAAAAAAAGAAGATAATTTGCAAAATAAATATATATAATGCTAATAATAATAAAATAAAAAAATAAACAAATGAATAAAACAACAAAGAAGGAAAACAATTGACAAAGCAAACTAACCTATCTGATCCTTGAGATGTTTAGATATACCCTCACTGGACCCAATCGTTCCACTACTACTACTCTGATCTTCCAGTAAGCTAAGTCTAGTCTTCTGACTGTCCAGTTCTCCTCGGATCTCCTGGACACTCTCCTTGTGGCTCTCAAACTCTGTTCGGGACAAGCTCGTTCCGACGCTCCGCTCAATGTCAGGCAGCTTGCTCAATTTCGTTAGGACCATTTTCTAGAATAGAAAGTGGAGCGGAGAGTGAATGAAAAATGACTAGATGGTAACATAAAGGGACATCCAACCCAAATAGACAACTACTCTAAAAGAAAGCAGAAAAATCAGAGAAGCAAACTAATGAAAGTTTCAATTAAATCTGACTAAATATA
>BEXV01000270.1:268606-282439 GCA_003118195.1 Hemicentrotus pulcherrimus | reverse complement strand
CTGTATCCAACTTTGTTTCCCTCTCCATGTATATCTTTCTAATATACATCTTTCTAAATATACAGAAAGGGCGTGGCTTTAGCTGGTCAATTAAGCATCGGCTACCATCAACCAACGAATGACCCCACCCACCCACCCACCATTACTATTTACACACGCACGCCTTCATACCGCTAACAGTAACAGGCATCATCATGCATGGTCGTAATTGAAACATCTATTTATATCTACCATTTTGGCCCCATGAGCTGTGAATACTAATGAAGAGAAACATTTTTTATAGAAACCCAAAATGTTCTTTGATATACAGATCAAGCTCAAGGTGCCGTGGAAACGACACAACTCCATTACTGACTGAACCCGCCCGCTGTATCCTTCTGAACTCAGTTGCCATGGTGATGCGGTCCACTCCTTGGAGGACACCATGCCGTAGCTATGACAGCAATCATTTCATGAGTACTTCCATTTGGAGATCTTTGTTTCCAAGAGATAATGTAGTTTCTTCGGAGTTGAAGTCTCATTTAATGCAGGGCCAGAGGATCTGATGGTTTCTATGTTGTGCCGCTATACAATTCCGCAGGAAACATCGCGAGTCTCGCGGCCAGTCTCAGGAAGGTTGAGGCGCTTTGTAATCATTTGACATGTTTTCCACTGCACTTTTCTTCTTAAGGGGGAATGTAGTTTGAAATCATTTCAAATCAAGATGATATCAAGATGATTTGTGTAGTAGGTGTCTTCACATGTGTTCAAATTATATCTGTAATAATATGATAAAACTTTGCTGCAAGTAAGCAACTCATATTTGTACATGTCATAAGAGAAGATCTATCATGAATTGGTTTAATGAATTTGACTGCTGTTATTTCTCAAAAGGCCAGGCAGAAAAATAACATGAAACTTATTATTTATATTCAGATTATGTGGTATTAGCACTTCTAGACATTACGAGGCATGTTTTCCACTATCTTTTCCCATTTTTGAATTATATAGATTAACATAAAAGATATATTCTGTATGAATTCTTCCACACGGTAAATGAAATGGTCGTAGATGCAAAATTTATCTCAAATGCTTTTCTTTCTTTAAATTGAAAGACTTGTGATGCAGTTTAAGCAAATGTTATGCAAACTTTTGGGGCTAATCGATTTACAAATATTTTTTCTATTATGTTTATACATTTTTATACATTTATAGTTCTGATAAAATGACCTATGTCTTTGTTAATGTTTTAGTTTATAACAAAAGTATTCTAGAGCGAACAGTGTTGTGTGATGGAAGTTGAATGTATTACAACTCAAATTACTCTAATGTAAACTTGTACTCTAGAAACGACAAGCAATAATGAAATTATGCATTCAAAAAAACAGGAATTCAATACCAGTAGTACACAGATTCCTTGTTTTTTTAAATTTGAAGGCAATATTTTATACATGTTTTATACATGTATGTATTAGACACTCGATTTCTGATTCTGAAGATCCAAGACAAGATCCATACAGGGGATAAGATTGAGAATGTAGATATTGAGGTTTCTATTTATCAAAAATTATGGTTGCAACACTTTTAGATATTTGACTTTTATATTACATAGCGACGAGTTGAGTGTTCCTCTTTGAACTTTGAAGTACATTTATTTGGAATAATTTTTTTAGTGATCGCGGAAGCACGTATTAAGCAGACATGTACGACTTCATTTTGTGATGACCGTCTCTGTAAATTGTAACAAAAATATGTACATACTTGCCTCATGCCATGTTATTTAACAATATTAGTAATATAGTCCTCTTATTCATGTGTAAAAATTAAAATGTTTTATCAGAGACTTATCTTATCATATATTACCCATTTTTCAAAACTTCCTTATGTGTATCTTTTTATAAATGTAACTATATTGGAGTAAGGACCAAACAAATAAAATGATTTGTATACAATACATGTATATAAGGTATAAGGTATTGAACAAGGTGGGAATGTTTAACCTTATCTCATAATCCACTGTATATTTTGTAGCATACTCATGTATAATGTTTGCACTAATGCTGTAAATAGTAAGAACACATATACAGCAGGCTGTGTAGATTATCGACAAATTCATTTTGCAGAATGCATGCATTTTTTTCCTTCACATGTAGACTTTAACAATATAACATATTGCGAGATGAAAGAGAGCACTATTTAGATATATTACCGGTAAGTAAAATATAGATAGCAGTAGGGACAAAATTGTAAACCTACAGTGAATTTTAGGTGGAATATATTAAGGGTCAATACTATATGTCCAACCATGTAAATCTGTACCCAGTATGTGAAAGCTGTCTTGATACAGTAATTAGCTTCATTTTATTAAACATGCTGAAGAAATTATTGTGTACATGTAGCTATGAAGAAATTTCAAGGGGCTGCTTTCATTTTTGAAACACTTGGATGTTTTATAAGCACTACAAAATTTAGCCCCCTAAAACACTGATGCTTTCAAGAAATCGGTTAATTAAAGCTAAAATAATATCAGTCTTGAGAGGGCATTAACATAAAGGAGTTTTAAATACCGGTATTTACAATTTCATCCCTTAGACTCAATTTGAAACGATACAACGATCATTGAATATTAAAATTGTATATGCTTCCAACATGTCCATTTGAACCAAATTCATGACCCCATACCAAAACTTTATATTACCTTTAACCCATGACCAATTACTTCTTATATAAGACAACCCTAATCTGAAATTGCTATCTTAAGCTTGCCAGTATAACTTCCAAATAATGATAGTTTTTTAAAAAATTACAGTACTTTACAACAATAAAATTTTGATAAAAACAGTACTTCGGTGTATATACGACATCCTTCAATATATAATGTAGCAATACCTGCTCAGTCATATGTTTATAAAATCTAGGAACTATTGATGTTTTATTATAAGTTAATGACACATATTGTACGCACGAGTGAGTAATTTAGCGAAGGTTATCAGAAATGTCACATTTCCAAAAGAAACATCGATAATTCTCAGTTTCTTTTCTGGGACACACTGTAACATTGTCAAAATAAAGATTACTATTGAAAATCAAGTATTTCTATATTCATTGTTTTATTTATAATTTGTACATCTTCCATTTTACAGCAATCACATGACTAGACATCACCCCCAATTTGATGGGCCGTATCTCCTGATTCTCAGAATATCATAATTAATATATTGGCCTTGAGAGGGAGCTATATAACAGAGTTCATTATTTCCTAACTTTAAACCTCGTCAACAATCACTGGATATTTTAGGATCGTATATGCTTCCATTATGTTCATTCATGAACCCATACCAAAACTTTTGTTTTACCTTTAAAGGAGCCACACAAAGAAAATTTACTAAAAACTGATAGTTAGAACAAATTACATATGGATGGAAAGATTTCTCTTGAATAATTTGCTGAGAAATCATATAGAAATCGTGGAGAGGCGTAAAATGCAATTTTTCAAGACCCTTCTTAAACCCCCGAACGTAAGCCAAACACACGAGCGTAGTGAGGTCACACCCTGGACAAACAGCTCGGTACCGGCTGCTAGCTTCCGCTTAGTCCGTCTAGCTGCAGACCAAGCGGAAGCTAGCAGCCTTTTTTAAACAGCCGTGTCCAGGGCTTGACATCACACGAAGAACTACGACAAAATACGGAAAAATACGAATAGGCAGTAAATCTGGATCTCAAAACTAACATTTTTGAAAGTTTATTTCTGCGGGCCCAAAACATATTTTGAAGAGGAAATTTGTTGTAATTGATCAGTGAGGCTTTCCCTTCGCAATGCTAGGAATTTTGCATCATTTCAAAACACTTTTGCTTCTTGGTGTGACTCCTTTAAGAGCCCAATATCACATCAATGATTTAAATATAGTACATAAAAACTGAAGATATCATGAAAAGCACAAAATAAGTTATTTTCTGGTCTCTAACTTTACTCAAATATTTTTGATCATCAGCGTCATTCGTACGTTAACTATTGTGCTGGTATGTACTTAATATTGACAATTTGGCAAAATCAATAACACCGGAAGTTGATGATATTCAGAGGTCAAAGTCTTACACCAGCTCTAATCTCCCATTGGTGATGTCGTGCCAGCACAGCTACTTTAACCAATCACATAAATGTATTGTCTACGCTGCAGAATAACACCTACACAAATGGTCAATTATTACAACAAGTTGCAGTCACAAAACAACATACCGGTACATATACTCTTTAAATTCTCAACTTGCACATAAAACCTACAAAGTGCTATTGCCAATAAGAATGTTTTATCTTTTAACATTGCAAATGCACCTGAAGCTTGAAAGTATTGGATATTGTTGCACAAGCCATACATAATCAAGGAACAAACTCTGGATGTATAACATAGTCTGTTCGTACATGCTTAGGGTTGACCCTAACATAGTTGGGGACCTCGAGATTGCTGTAGTCGGTGATGTGATAATGAGGTCCACTCATGGGAACCGATTTGGGCTTCGTGTTCAGGGTCTGCATCAAACGATCAACAGACTTGGCTTCTGTGCAAACAATAAGAAAAGGATGGAATAAAGTTAATATGGGGTGGAGATTGCATCAGTGCACTTCATTGAAATGTTAAGATAATCAAAGGTGGGGGGGGGCAACTGGTAGAGCCCTATTTTTCCATGATCAAATCAGACAAATATTCTTGGGAGTGTCTTCAGCAGCTTGTATTTAAGGAACAATCTACACACATTGCTAAAGACCAATTTGAATTCGAAATTTGTCTGTCACTGAGCCTGCATGCTATTATTTTAATGAATTTTGCGAAGGCAGTCAGAGCATGTCTAGAGTGACCCTTCATCAAAAGGCTACACCATAAATATCAAAGTGTATTATTGGTGATCAAACAACTCCCATTTGTTGTGTAAAAATACATTGAATACTTTATGTTTTTCTCTCTTGGTGCACTGCTCAAAATATGATATGGATAGCATATTATTATAGGTCCTCTCAAAACATAAGACCCTCATGAGAACTATAATCATACGAAAGACTTAGTATTTTAATGGAAGAAATGGTAAAGTTGCCCGCCACTTAACTTCACAAAGAGACATTACTCATACAGCCAAATTCATAACTCTCTGATTGTTCAAACTGTCTGCTTCTCAATTTCATCTTTAAACCTTTGCTGCTCCACCAGCGCCTCATTTCTTACCTCCTGCTCCGGCTGCCTTGAGGAAGCGGTGTGATGAAGCCTTGTTTGGGATGGGTTCTCTGTGGTCTCCTCGATGGCTGATCTGAAGACCTCGCACACTCGCCCGCTCTAACATGTTACGCACTGCCTTGCGATCTAAATAAGATACATACATGAATATTACATTTAAATAATTATTCAAAGCTGGGAACTTGTCATTTTTCCAATAAAAGAATAATTTGAGTATAATCCTTACATTAATGTTGAATTAACCCCAGTCTATGAATTGTTAGCAATTCTGATATTGCAGGTGTTGAAAAGAAAAGAAAGGAAATTGGGGAATTTCATATGCGGTAACATTTAATGCCCCCAGTTAAAAATTAGAGTGTGCCCCCCTCCTTTTCTGAAACAATGAATGATAAATTACACATTTTTTAACTCGATAAAAGTAGACCATTACAAGTTGAATCATCAATATTTTTCCATTTCCTCTAATACTTCCTTTAACTTCATTTGCTGATCCCCCCCCCCTCCATTTCAATGTGGCTTCAAAACAAAATATACTTTCTATCTAAGAATTAACCCGTTTTGCCACTTTCAAAAGATTGTAATATAATCTGATTTACAAAACTATACCTTTTTTATGTTTCTCTTGAGATTCTGTGATTTTGTCATCTGTATGGTACTTTCTGTTTTTTGCACTTGTAAACAAGAAATATTGTTAAAGACTGAAGGACAGCTACAGTATATATATAAATTCAGTCATTATCATTTAACAAACTGTTGCTAATCATATAATAAATGTAACATAATGTCCCAAATGTAATCTACATTAGTTGAAACATTTTATTACTGTTTTCTTTTTACCTCTCTCATTGGCCAATTTCATCCAGGCTTCAGCTGCTTGCGCTGACCAAGGATCATTGATTACTCTCCTCGTACTCTGGACAGAAAACAAACAAGAAAATAAATACTTTTATTTTATCCAGTATCGAATGCTTGTGATTTTGATACTGAGCAACAAGTACAATATTTATTATTACAAACACTCTTAATCAAAATACTATTACTATTTTTCATTCCACAAAATATTCCAAAGTAAGCTTTGAGAAATTTCACCACCACAACCTTTATAGCTACATGTAAAGTGTACATTACAACAAAGAATGTGATGCAACAGTCCTTTAAACTGTTGATTTACATTTACACATACAAATTCTAAGGGGAAAAGTACATCAAAATACATGTACAGGTATCGGTACATTTTTATGTGAGAGCACATTTGTAGCTCTGGAAAAAAGAAAAAAAAATCCATGACTGAAGAAGTCCAAACTTGCTCTCTAGAATATACATGTACCTCAATGGAATTCAGCAGAAAGAAAAAATACCACTACATGTACCTGATATTACTTGAAGATAAATCTTACCTTTGTTTCTGGTAAATATCCATTATGATATTTTGCTAAAGATCCATTACCATCACACATCTTTCATAAAAATATAACCTTTTCCGACAAATGCCCACCGAATGCAAACATCTTCACTCCTGTTATTTCCTATACAACTGATAACACTTCCAAAAGCTACATTTGAGAGCTGCGCTTAGCAACATTGATTAAGAGCAAACTCAAGGGCTATTTACAGCCACACGCTAACTCTGAGCAAACAAAATGCACAATAAGCCTCTAAGAGAAAGTATATTGATTGAGCAGTCAAAATGATATCTTTTTGCACCTTAGAAGCAAGCTATTGTCCAATTCTATTCTCTAGCCTAAGGGTATGGTTCATTTGAAAGGAAAGGCCTTTGTTGAGTTGATAACATCTTCAGAACTCTTCCTTCTACATTTAATTAACCCGACACAAACAATTATCAGTCATCAGTTTTGGCACCAATTCAATTTTCTGTCACCAGTTGAGAATTCTACTTGCTAATCTAAATAGTTAGTAGGTATAGATTGAAATACTCCACCTGATAAAGTTGATACCGATTTACAATCTGTCATTAATGTTATTAAATATTAACAAGCCTCTTGATATACATATGACTACCATATGTACATTTGTATATACCTGATACTTGATGAACACACACTCCAAAAGAAAGAACACAATACCCCCGATTTCATAACATTAATACAAAATAGCCCCATTTTAAGTGAGTTTTATAAAATAGCCAACAATAATTCTTATAAAATTTTAATTTGGCAAAATCCAAATGTCTTGATTCCCAAGCTGGTAATTCAATGGCTGTAGAAAAGAACTCAAACCTGATAGTATCAAATCAGTGACAGGTATTTAGCAAATCCAATAAAAAAATAAGAAAGTTATGGAGCTAAAATCAATAAAACAATTCAAACACAGATTGACAACTCTGTGACATACAGGTAGCTGTTGAGTCTCTGTAATTAAAGAATTGTGCGTTTCAATTTTCTCTAAAAGGCATTACATTGTCAATCATACACGCACACTAGGTATAATCATTGCACATATACTTTTATGCAACCCTTGCATGAAATGAATCAGTCTCTTCATCAATAAACTAAGTAAATTGAAATTTATGATATTTTAGCAAATGGGAGAGGACCTTGCAAGATACATGTATCTCACACCATTGTCAATTTGTGTTTTAATTACAACTAAATTCATATTCATAACTTTCTTACTTTGGAACTGATTTGCTCAAACTGTCACTGATCTGTCTCATTTGTTTTCTGCTTTTACCCAAACCATCCAAATGCAAGGGTGGACTTCTCTTTAAAATGAGCCTGAAGAAAAATTACTGGTTAATATTCACATCTATGAACTTCAACTTACCGAGTCAGTGTGGTAGGTTAGTACATTAGCTGTTCGTGGTCTAGGCATGTACTTGTGTCTGAGATTGGATCTATCTCTCTGCTCTGCTGGGGAACATAGTGAATCAACTGTGAAAATTAAGAAAGAATTAAAATAAGTTTTGTTTAAAGACTGATATTGAAGACATTACATTACCATACCTGCTAGGCTGCCAACATTTGAAAATAAGAATTAAGAATTTTTAGCAGGGTCGACTGATTACTGAACATATCTGAAATCCAAATACACAATGCAAAATTATGAGCATGTTTTACGTCTTCCAATAATATTGAAATTTCTCTTCTTTAAATGCTAACAGGAGTAAGGAGAATAATCTGACCAAAGTCAATTAAGGAATAGAGCTGAAAAATTAATGCGTCTTCTAAAAATATTGAAATTTTTCTTATTTAATTACTGATGGTATAGAAGGGACGGTAAGGACAAATACCTCACCAAAGACAAAGTTCATATTTTCCTATATACATGTAGCAACAACTTTAATAGGAGATGCATGTATGTTTACTACAAGCTTAAGTGTAGCTACTTCATGTACAATGTACATAGTACACATCCTGACCAGTACATAGTACACATCCTGACCACTTTGGCAATGCATTCAAAGGAGCAGATTTTCAATTACCTCACCAACTATAGTGACAAGATATTTGGTTCAGATGTTTCAAACAGTTCAGCGATTTCTTTTTTTTAAGCAACCCTTGGCAGCCCACGGTGTTGCTTGGTCGGACAAAGCTCTTGTAAGTATTCAGAAGAATGCCAAAGACCGATAAAGATGCTCACAAGAATCACCTGTCTGAGATGCCGTTGCACAACAACATCAACACACTAGGTGAATGGGTACTATTCTATCAAATACAAAATTTTGAAAAGATTGTTCCCTTATAATTAGTACAGGTGTACATACAAATGTACATTGTGTCGTAATATGCCATTTTTGTAGTCTTTGTGAGGTGCCTGTTACAAATTATTCACCTGTTATGAATAATTGTATTATTGTTTTCAATAGTCATAATGCAAATTGCATGTTTTATGTGTTGCTAGGTAGGGCAAGCCATATCCATCCTACCTAGGAATCAACATATATTTCTTGTATATTTTCCTCAAAAAGTAATACTCTCATGATGGTAGGGCATGATGTACAGTACAAGATAAATGTTGAGAATAATATCGCTAGTGATATTTGTTTGTCTTGCAATGTATGGTCAACAATGGATCTAAAAGATCACGATCAAGATATTATTCTCAATACTACATCCGCAATGATTAATATTTTTAGCATTAAGATCAATGTCATTAGGTAACAATTTGCAAAATATACTTTTTGTAAAAGTTACAGGCAGAAAGGATAGTGTGTCCCTGCCCCCTCCAATATATTCTTTCTTTGTCTCCTAAAAGGAGCAGTCCAAGTCCAACTTGATATAAAGTTGTTGTCAATAGAAGCAGAAGAATGATTAAAACAGATCTGTGGACAATTCACCAAAATACAATAAAAGATGAGGAAGTTCAGAATTTGTAAAGCTTTAACCAATTGGAATTGAAAACAATTTCAAAATTTTTTAACTTTTGTTTTTATTTTTCATTGATCTGTTTTTCTGCTTTCATTAAAACCAAATAGATATCAGGGTTGACTTCCTTGTTAACACACTTACCTTGATAAACTTCTTCTCTAATAGTTGTATCAGGATTCTGAAAGCCATGAACCGTTCCTAGTTCTTTTCCCATTGCTGCATGGGCATCATGGTAACCAGGTACCGTTTTAAGATTGCAGGTTAGGAACACACTGAAGAAAGAAAAAAAGAGGTAAAAAAATAGATAAGATACTTCTGTATGTACATACATACACTTACATGTATAACCCTGAGAGTTCCAAGCACTTCATGAATAGAAAGATTCCCTTAGCTTTGAACCCTGACCATTAAAGACATTTTTATATTTTTGTTTCCCAAACAAGGCTACTAAAAATATAATAGATTCAGGAATTTTCCCTGTAGATTAATGTCTCCCCAATAGCCCTTTACATCTAAAGCTGTAGATTTAATTGTCCCCATGAAAATTTACATTTAACACAAACTTTATAGAGGAGCATTATTATTATTTTACCTTAATTTAGTAATACATTTTGATAGATATTTAATACATGAAATAAGATGCCAGATGAAGGGAAATGATACCAACAACCTTTTTCCCCCAGTATAATCTTAATTACTTTGGGAATGCTTTTAATAGGCTTATCATAAACAGATAATGCAGCACTTTTAAAAATAAAGTTAGAAACGAATTACTGGTAGAGTCCATGGTTAATCTCTGTCATCATATTTAGTAAATAAAACACATACATGTACATGTACCCTTACAATATACGCAACTATTTTACAACAAATTGACAAACATTTTCAATTGCGACAAGCTGTGTGACAAAGAGTAAGCATTTATCCAGCCATACACATAAACGAGGTGACCTTGGTATCCATTATTGTGGTTTCAAAAGAAAATCTATATCAGAACATGTATGTATCTTCCAATCTTCCATGCATCAAAGGCACATCGATCAATTGTTTGATATTAAACCACATACATGTATAAGTTGTTAGGGACAACACTGGTTGCTAGGCAGTATTTGAGAGACAGTTTTCCCAATCTCAAGCTAACGTTGTAAACAAGCCAACCCTTACTACTGTATGTGCAATATAGTGTATGTAGCTACAATCTACATGGACACCTAATTGCCTTCATGCTATAAATTATGCAACGGTACATGTAAGCCTTTGGAGATACGTGGAGGAACAGGGGAGGGGTGGTAATTGCCAGATAAGTTGCTGAAATTTATACCAATTTAAAACAATAACACACAAAATTTGGTCAAATTTTCAGACTGAAAGAGTATAAATACAGTGTAGGTGTTTAAATTCAGAAGTTTGCTGATAATAACCTAGCATTATGTTCTTAAAGGTACCGGTAATTAGTTTTGGTATGGGCCGGGTCAAGAATTTAGTTCAAATGAACATATTGGAAGCATAAGCAATTTTATAATATTCAATGATCGTTGTCTGGGTTGAAATCGAGTCTAAAGTGCTGAAATTGTAATTTGTGAATAATAAACTCTTTATGTAGTATAGCTACCTCTCAAGACTAATATTACTTTAGCTTAGAAACAATGTTTCTTGACCACAATTGACTGATTTTCGTTTCCCAGCAAACATGCTGAATTTTCAGTCATTTGTTGACAACCATTACTAATTTCCTGACATCCCCTTCAATCAATTTCTCTAGCAATGCCCATATCGACAAGTACATGTACTTTTTCAAGATAAGAGTGATATTACTGTAATGAAAGAGATGAATATATACTGTATACTGTACATGTATATACACTGCCATTCAGGTGTATACATGAACATGTAGGTTGAACTGGACATAGGCGATTGGTTTTTCACACTTACTGCATAATGAACTTCCCATTTTAGTGAAAAAGTACAATGACATTACACCATCTGATTGAAAATGGATGTTAGAGGCTACTGTACAGGAAAATGCTTCAGACAAGAATATATACTACATGTATACTGCTACAGATCACTGTTAATGTGAGATAGATACCAAGGAGCTTAAGACATTTATTCCTACCTTGAATATATGAACTGCATCACAATCATGTACACTGCATGTAAACTCTTATAATAAGGTCATAAAGAGTTTGTTCACTTTGTTGTAACAAATCCAGTCTTTCTCTCCCAAACTCTATTTTCATCTTGCATTAGAGCTAAATTAATGGATGCTTCTTTCTTTGATGGTGCTGTTAGAAAACTTAGAAATTTCTGCAGCACCTATAGAAAACCTTGATATACATGTACAGTGTACATGTATGTGTAATGAATATTATATCCTCAATACTCCACGGTCTCCACCCATGCACCTTTTTAACCGAGCCACATTCATGGATGCTTCTTTCCCCATAGAATAGACAAAAATGCATTCACCTACACTGTAGACCTGTATCAGAGGTTCTTTTTAATAGTAAGAATGCAGATTGCAGGCAATAATTATACATGCAGTTTGCATTCTGACTATTGAATTACTGTTATTCTTATCAGATGAATAAAATAATGATTTGTATTGAGGCACTTCACAAAGACTTGTGCATTAGATTTGGTTACCGGTACATTACCAAAATGGTCTATTTCATGCAATCTGAAAGGATACCCCATTTCCTTTGCAACCTGTGGACATTTATTTTTCTTTTTCCTTTTCTTGCCCCTTCCCGTCCCCTCCTTCTCTATCTTTCTCCTCATTCTTTTCTTCACATTCTGGATACCATTCCCGACCCTCCCAAGATTCAAGTGATCCAAAATCAGAGAGAGAGAAAAAAAAAATCAGCTCTAGGAAGACCTGTGTGATTTTGACAGAGAAACAACAAGCATTAATTGGTTCCCCATCAGTATCCATATTTCTAGTATCTTAAAACTCTTTGTGACCCTCCTTCTCTTTACTTTCTATTGATCTCACTGCGAAAACAAGTAATAGTTAGAAATTTATTATTCTATTCCAACCTTACTACTCCCTATAGAGTAATCAATAATTTCCTCCCCTCAAGGCATGCCTCTCCTTGGATGCTGTCTTATGTATAATCTTGATACACTCTGCTCTGTAAAGTTGTTGATGACAAATAAGGACAGAACCGCATCACAACAACATTGATTTCATCTTTTAAAAAGGAGATTCATGGCTATTAAGACAGAAACGGACTGGTTTACTTATTATGTACCGGTATGAGTAGGGTAACTTAAATGTGGAATATATGTACGTCCTGTAGGAAATTTGTTTTTGATCAATTTCATTATATAAAAAAAATATCTTGACATACCTGTAATAATGATAATAATAATAATAATACTCGGTTTTTATATACATCTGTACTGTAGTGCTTATTACAATCACTAAGAGCTTCCAAACTTTGGAGATTTATTACCCAGGCTTTAGATGTGCTGCCATTATGGCGCTCTAGCATTTCAAAGAATTAATTCCATGACCACTTACATGTACATGTAATAGAATTTCTCATATAAGAAAAAAAACATTTAATGTTCATTTTGGAAGTAATACACATGTAATAATAGACATATTGCATAAAATCGCTCATAAACATACAGTACATGTATACATGTATTTACATACATGTACATGTATTAACATCTTTAACAAAAGCTACTCTTGGTGATCTGGAAGCTTACCAGAAGCTTACCACTGTGCCTCAGTCATACCACCAACCAACCCTACACGACTCCAAACCGACAGCCAATTGGGGTAATGTAATTTTCTGTTTGGTCTGGCTTTGGTCTTATTGGTGTGACTGAGGTATTTAGCAAGAACATTAAAAGAAGATTGATTTCAATCCATCCATACAAATACATGTAGTATCAAAAGAAGGGGTGAATTGAATATCTGCATTCTAAAGGTTTCTCGCCTCTAGGATGAAAAGTCCATTTTGTATCAATTGTTAACAGCGCTTTTGAGTTAAGACGGCTCCAAAATTGAGATGCATTGATGAAAGGCCTAGGAAAGCTTATAACTCAATGCCTTGTCATGGAAATGAATGAAGGACAGTTGTTATTTAGTGAAAATTGGCTTTAGAAGTAGAATTAACCAGTAAGCTCCTTCCCCCTTGGGCAACAATTCATGTGGGCCTAAAGCCTGCTAATTACTAAAGCGATTGAGCACATAGTATCCTTCACTACGATAATCCATGTACACCTGTACAGGTACGACTCAGCAAAAACAGCCAAGCCTATACAATTATACTGCCCCCCCCCCC